>JAJHJA010001390.1:0-16459 GCA_021202915.1 Heliconius himera | reverse complement strand
GGAGAGAGAGAGAGAGAGAGAACGATAATTAAAAAAAAAAAAAAAAAAAATGATGAAAGTATTTAAAAATAAATAAATAAATAAAAATAAAATACATACAGACAGATAATAAATAAATAATATATTAAATAATAATTATTATTATAATTTATAAATTGAAGTGTATCATCTGATATCATCAAATTGGAATTAGAAAATGAGAAGTTCAGTTTATTTATTATCATCATCATCATTATTATTATTATTAGTAGTAATATTATTATTATTATTATTCTTTATTATTATTATAAATCGTACTCTTCCCCCCTCCCCCCACCACAGACGAGTGTAGCCGACAACAGCCGAACGCAAAAGCATATAATGTAGGGTGAAATCCGATGTTGGTATCACAAGTATCAACCGTACGTTCGTAGTCGAACGTCTCCCCGTCGCTCGCGTGAAGTAATAAAGTAATACAAGTTTATAGTCGACATGACCGGTCGCGGTAAAGGTGGAAAGGGTCTGGGGAAAGGTGGAGCGAAGCGTCACAGGAAAGTGCTGCGCGATAACATCCAGGGCATCACGAAGCCGGCGATCCGTCGTCTCGCCCGCAGGGGCGGCGTCAAACGTATATCCGGCCTGATATACGAGGAGACTCGCGGAGTGCTGAAGGTGTTCCTCGAGAACGTGATCCGCGACGCCGTCACTTACACGGAGCACGCCAAGAGGAAGACCGTCACCGCCATGGACGTCGTGTACGCCCTGAAGCGGCAGGGGCGCACTCTGTACGGCTTCGGCGGTTAATAATAAAACTGAAGACCGCGAAGACCAGTACGCCGCCACTCTAGTGAAACCGACGAGAGCGAGAAGAATTGTGAAGTGTGCGGGGGTGAGTGGGGGCTGAGGGGTTGGTGTCTCTGTCTCCGTGCGTGTGTGTGTGTGTGTGCACGGACGCGGTCAGTGTAATCGTTTACATCTAGATTATGACACCCTCGAACCCGCCCGCCCATAATCTCTCCGTCTCTCCGTCGGCTTACTATTGTGGCGACAGAAAAAAAAAAAAAAGGCCCTTCTCAGGGCCGCACACATTTCAAAAGAAACAAATAAAATATGTTTCACGGCCACAAGGACGTCACGAACGTGTTGCCACCACTGACACGTTGACATTAGCAACGGAGTCTGTGGTAAACATTGAAAATCTTAATGATTTTATTATGACTATATGATATTACAACACACACACACACACACACACACACACACACACACACACACACACACACACACACACACACACACACACACTAGACACACTACACTCGAACGTTGCGAGAGTGAATGGTGTAGAAGAGGATTTACTAACTATTTACACATTTAGTACATTTCAGTAAATAAACAATTAATAATATATTACCTATATAGACACTCAATACGAGAGAGATTTAATGATGAGTGATTGATGCCTATTATTATTATTATGTACTCGTATGTATATACACACAACATTATAATTAATATTTGATTGTAGTAGTAGGAACGTTTGTAATCTACTAATAAGCAATCCCACTTGCAATATACAATTGTTAGCGTAGTGAACACATAATAACCATAAAATCCTACGTCGCGGTAAAGTGACGCACGCAGTCTCCTTTGATATGAAACGACCGATATGATGACCACGACGACGACGACGACGGCGGCGAAGTTCGATATCGAACAATATATATATATATATATATATATATATATATATATATATATATATATATATATTGTTCATTTTATTTTTATTTTTTATTTTTTAAGTTTAAATTCTAAAAGAGGAAAGAAAAGAAAACAAAGAGAATATATTTATATATGTATATGTTAAATAATAATATATACACAGACACTCACCTCTGTAACAACACTCGGCGTACTCGACAACGGCGGCCGCGGTGGGCCGCTGACGCTGAGCGAGCCGGGCATCGCGGGTGTTTTACGATGCTCCACTTGGAGGTCCTCGAGGAGGTCGACGGGCGGTCGCACGGCGATCTTTCGATGTCTCCGAGCGGGCGGGTATTCTTCGCTTTCGATCTGTCGAAACGCATCATTGTTTCATTAAATTTTTATAGAGAAAAATAACTTTTAAACACGACCGGAGGTACGCACGTAGCACTTCGACGAATTCGACAGCTCGTATTTCATTCAAATCGACGCGTGCCATAGCTTTCGGGCGGCGAGCCGGTGGACAGGTTCACGGCGGAGGCCGTCACGGGTCGCGGGTCCGTCCCAATGTCTCGAATAATGTAAAAATTATAATTTTCTAGACGCCTGTTAGTGAAAAGTTTTAAGCGTTCGTACGAGAAAATGTCCAGCGACACCGCGGCTCTCCTCACGGTATCACTAACGCTCTTACTGCCACTAGCGACCTCTGCCACGCCAGTATCGTACAACGTAGTCCTCGCGCGCGCGATATATATGTGTGTATATAAACTATAATTCCCGCGTCGTCTCCGTTCATAACAATTTAGTTCTCTTTGTGAGTGGTGATCGTGTGCGCGTGTGCGTGTAATAATAAATAAATAAATAAATAAATAAATAAATAAATAAATAAATAAATAAATAAATAACAATAACAAAAACAATAATGGCCGACGCCGCAGTAGCATCAGAAGCTCCCGCTCCCGTCACCCCGGCGAAGAAACCAAAGTCTGCGGGCGCCGCCTCCGCCGCCGCCGCCGCTAAGAAGCCGAAAGCGAAACCGACCCACCCCAAGACCTCCGAGATGGTCAACAGCGCCATCAAGGAGCTCAAGGAGCGCAGCGGTTCGTCTCTGCAGGCTATCAAAAAGTACATAGCGGCCCAGTACAAGGTGGACGCCGAGAAATTGGCCCCGTTCATTAGAAAATACCTAAAGAGCGCCGTCGAGTCCGGCGCTTTGATACAGACCAAGGGCAAGGGCGCTTCTGGCAGTTTCAAACTCGAGTCCAAATCGTCCGCTTCGAAGAGCAAGCAGTCGGCGGCCGGCGGCGCCGGCAAGGGATCCTCCGCCGCAGCGTCCGGCCCGTCGTCGTCGGCCTCCGCCTCGTCGCGAACGAAGAAGGCGTCCGGAGCGCCCGCGGCGGCGTCCGCCGGCGGCAGGGCCGGCAAGAAAGGTGCCGCAGCAGCCGCCGCAGCGGCCGCCGCAGCGTCCTCGCCGTCCAAGTCCAAATCGAAGGCGGCGGCAGTGAAGGACAAGAAAGCGGCCGCTGCGAAGAAGAAGCCCGCCGCCGCAGCAGCCAAGAAGGCCTCCGCCGCCGCCTCCGCCGCATCCTCCGCTTCGAAGGCGAAGGGCGGAGCCGCCGCTTCGAAGGCGAAGAAGACCGCCAAGCCGCCTACGAAGAAGCCCAAAGCGCCCAAGCCAAAGAAGGCAGCGACGCCCAGATCCAAGCCGGCGGCAAAGAAGGCCGCGTCCGCCACGCCGAAAAAGTGAATGTATAAAATAAAATAAGTGCAAAACGAACGTTAAATAACGCGCGAGCGCTTCACGAGAATAGCTTGTGTGTTGTGTGTGTGCGTGTGTGACGGCGATGTGTATATGTGCTGCAATAACAGCACGACAAAAAGCCCTTCTCAGGGCTAACAAAAGTTTCTAAATACACCTATACCTAATATAGGAATGGTAAAGTTTCAACGACGAACGTCTCGGTCTTATGGAGAAAACAAAAAACAAAAATAAGAAATATATATTATATAAATGTAAACGAAGCGAGTAAATACTTCGTTCAGCTATGACATTGACGTCTCTTAAAAACAAGAAAGAAAGAATAATATATATTTTATTATTTATTTAAATTAATTAATTAATACGAACTGGTGAAACGATAACTTTAACCCTAATATCCAAGGATAATTATAAAACACATTATAAAACAACATTATTTACTCACTTCGTTCACACATATATATATATATATAAATGGTGACAACAAATAAACTAACCTTATTACGTGTTATGATGTATTCGCCCCGACATTCCCTCGCTATTTGCACTATCTACACTTTCACTCACACTGGAAAACAGTTAAAACACAAATTAAATTTTGTATATTAATTAATAAAAACACAAAAATAAAACAACATGCAAAGAAATCAACTTTTACAGAACTCATATTCCTTCCGCTCCAAGTTTAAAAGTGAGTTTCTCGAATTTTCCGACCACACCGTGACGCATCCTTTTTCAAAAAAAAGAACACTTTTCTTTTTTTTTTTTTTTTTTTTTTTTTTTTATTAGGCAAAGACCGGTCGATATTATTGCGAATATTAAAACTTATAAATATAAAATCATTACACAAATAGCAATATATATTAAAAAAAAAAAAAAAAAAAACTATATTTTTTTTTTTTTTTATTTATTTATTTGTTATTACATAATTATTTTTTTTTTTTTATTTTTATTTTTTTTTTAAATTTATTATATATATATATTTTTAATTCATAAATTAATTATTTAAAAGAAAGAACTAATCGCTCGGCTTACTTCGCCGATTGTCGTGCGACGTCGTGCGCCACAATCGTCTAGGAGGCCGCTGGCTTGCGTCCCCACCGAAAACGCTTGCGAGGCACACGTATATAGTACAAAAATGGCGGTTTTTAAAAACCCGCATACACTAGTCCGCTGCTCGCGACCGTGAGCGCTCGCGTATTTTAATATTGTCTTTGTGTTTAGTCTTACTCTCGTGCACCACCATCATGTCGGGTCGCGGTAAAGGTGGCAAAGTGAAGGGAAAGGCAAAGTCTCGTTCCAACCGTGCCGGACTTCAATTTCCAGTGGGCCGCATACATAGACTTTTGAGAAAAGGGAACTACGCAGAACGCGTGGGAGCCGGTGCACCGGTCTACCTGGCCGCCGTGATGGAGTATCTGGCCGCCGAAGTGCTCGAGTTGGCCGGAAACGCCGCTCGGGACAACAAGAAGACCAGAATCATCCCGAGGCATCTCCAATTGGCGATCCGTAATGACGAGGAGTTGAACAAGTTGCTCTCGGGAGTTACGATCGCGCAGGGAGGTGTACTGCCCAACATCCAAGCAGTCCTCTTACCGAAGAAGACCGAGAAGAAAGCCTAATTCACTCACTCACTCTAGTGGTGCGCACGGTGCACGGTGTTATGTGTGCTTGTGTTGTGTATTTGGTTTTCTTCTTTTTTTTTTGGTTATTATTTTTTTTTTTAATTAAAAGGCCCTTTTAAGGGCCACAAAATATTTCTGTGAACGCTTCTAAATTGCATAAAACGTTTCATTATGGTAGACGTCTTCAAAATCACAATATGACACTACTATACACACACACACACACACACACACACACACACACACACACACACACACACAGATCTATATTTTAATACAAAACAACAAAAAAAAAAAAAAGTTACACGTTCCTATGTTTATTAAATATTGTAAAAAAAAAAGAAAAAAAAAAAAAAAAAAAACAATAATAATAATAATACGTGTCGTGGCGCAGCGGCACGAAGTGTGACTGTAGAACCTACTGGTTGTGGGTTCGATCCCCACTCGAGATTCCATTTTTTTTTTCTTCGCTCTCTCTTTGTCTGAGTTCTGCCACTCAGTACGCAATGCTTCCAGAATTCGGTACAAAGTGGGGAACGGAGTGTCTTAACACTAGGCTCCGCCTGCCCACCCTTTCAATATTTAAAAAACAAAAAGAAAGAAGGTCACATTGACAACAGGAATGTTATAAAAATTGTCCAATAGGAATACGCACATATACATACATATATAAGTAATGTATATGTATATATATATATATATATATATATATATATATATATAAAAGTATACGAATGCAAATATGAGGAGCACACGATACGCGCCGGAGTGAGGGAGGGAAACGGAGGGAAAGGGGGGGGGGGCTCTTTCGTCGCCACCCGTGCCCCGTTTTTCTTGGGCCGTACGGCGTTCGTATTGGTCGATTCCCTCTCAAAAGCTAGTGCTCGTCGTAAGCGCTTGTGCGTCCACAGAACGTGACTACAACCCGCTGCCGCAGTATTTTTTTTTTTTTTTTTAGACTCTCGCGCTGACCGCCGAACCGCTCGGACGTTCCGTCTTCGTTCTAGTGGCTCTGCCTAAGTGCGTAACCGATTGTGCGCGCGGTGTAGAGGACGCTCATGCGGACTCCGCTATCGTTTGTGCGTGTTGTGTTGTGTAGTGCAGTGACTTGCAGTGCCGTGTTGTGCTGTGGTTCCTGCCCTGCCCCGCCCGATCCAGGAGAGGTATAACTAGGTTTAGTTTTTATTTTCTCTTTTATCTTTCCTTTGTTTTTGTCACCCCTTCAGGGATATTAATACCGATATGGACGCCTTTATTCTCGCGCTCCCTAAAGAAAACGTCGTGGAGTTTCTTAAAAACTACCACGAGAACGCGTACGATGGGCTTGCAGCGTTTGCCCAAAACATAAAAATAAATTCACCGGAGATACTCGAGGAATCGAACCCCGCAACCGACGCTCCGGCCACCTCCATTACGGAGATGGATGTGGCCGCGGATTTCGCAGACGACGGTTTCGAGACCGTCGTCACCAAAGCGGCGAAGAGGAAGGCGAAGGTCGTAGAAACGGCCGCGCCCTCCAAAGCGCAGAAAAAAGTAGCCAAAGCGGCCGCCTCTGACACACGTGTCAGCAGCGGCGTTCCCCCGCTCAAGGCGGGTAAGACAAAAGTGGCCCCTCAGGCCGAGGCCCGCGCGCCTTCTCCAACGGCCCTTCAGGCCGAGGCCCGCGCGCCTCCAGAGGCCCTTCAGGCCGAGGCACGCGTGCCTCCAGCGGCCCTTCAGGCCACCGCGACCGCGAACCCACCAACGGCCCTTCAGGCATCCGCGTCCGCGATCCCACCGACGGCCCCTCAGGCCACCGCGTCCGTAAACGCATCGACGGCCCCTCAGGCCTGCGCGACGCCACGGGTACGTATGCCCCCGCCCGTAATAATCCAGGACAAGCAGGCCTGGAACAAGGTGTCAGCCTGGATGCTCGTACAGAAGGTGAATTTCACCACTGCACGCGCCACCCAGGATGGCATCAAGGTCCAGTGCCCTGCCACGTCGGACCACCGCCGCCTCACGGCACACCTTAGGGAGGCCAACGTCGGCTTCCACACTTACGCTCTCGAAGAAGAGCGCCATTTACGCGTAGTTATCAAGGGAATCCCCAAGGAGATAGAGCCGGGACTCGTTCTCCAGGACCTTCAGTCCCAGGGCTTCCCCGTCCGCGAGGTACATCGGATGTACCATTTCAGAGACAAGAAACCGTTTGACAGCGTGCTAGTAATATTAGATCATTCCCACGCGGGAAAACAAATATATAACGTTCGGGCGATTTGTTACCTGACGGGGCTCCGCGTGGAGCCTCCTCGTAACCGCGGCCTAATCGGGCAGTGTCACCGCTGCCAGCTCTACGGGCACTCGGCCCGAAACTGCAATGCACGTCCTAGGTGCGTCAAATGCCTGGGAGACCACGGGACTGCGGATTGTCCCCGCAAGGTCCCAGACCCCGCCGTTCCGCCTAGCTGCGTGCTGTGCGAGACCCAGGGACACCCCGCTAATTACCGCGGGTGCCCCAGGGCCCCGCGCCGCAGGCATCCTGGGCAGGGCGGCAGGGCAGGTAGGGTTTCGAGACCCTACCCTAACTACACAAGGACACCTGTGGCGCCCTCAGCTCCGCAGGTGTATTACCCAGCACCGCCTCCGACCACGAACGCGTGGATAAGGCCCGCGACCGCGCCGCAGGTGAACCCACGTCCGGTCACCGCCCCCGCGTACGTACCCAACCAATCGTCCGATTCCGAGATCGTCTCGCAATTCATAGGGCGTTTCGACATCGACGAGCTTCTCGTATTCGCCGACAAATTACGCCGAACGAACGGCAACGATCAGGCAAGAATTAAGGCCACAGTCGACCACGCGGAACTCATCAAAGCCATCGTGGGCTTTAAAGCGTAAATTTTCCAATGGCGGTTTTTAACAGCAATACGCCATTGCCCGCTGACGCGCGCCTTGCGCGTATTAAACCTAGAGCCCTAAGCATCGCGACGTTTAACGCTAACAGTGTCGCCGGCCAACGTGACCTAATCCGCGATTTCATTACCGCGCATCAACTTGACATCCTGTGCGTACAGGAGTCATTCCTAAAACCTAGTATTCGCGATCCGAAAATTGCAAATTATAGACTCGTCCGTAACGACAGACTCGCCACTAAAGGCGGAGGCACCCTAATCTATTACAAAAAGACACTCCACTGTGTCCCATTAGACCCACCAGCGGCACTCGAAAACATCGAAGCGTCTATCTGCCAGATCTTTCTCACAGGCCATCAGCCAATCACCATAGCTTCTGTATATCATTCTTCTTCTAAACCAATCCTAGAGAATGACATTCGTTTACTCCTCAATATGGGAGACTCCGTCCTTCTGACCGGAGACCTTAATTGTAAAAACACCATTTGGAACTCTACTAAGACATGTCCACGAGGACAACTATTAGAACGCCTCGCGGACAGGTACAACCTCTCCGTAATAGGTCCACCGACACCTTCCCGGTTTCCCACCGGTAATCACGGACACCCAGAAGTACTGGACATAGTGATTCTAAAGAACGTCGCCCTCAGGCTGCGGTCTATAGAATCACTATCGGAACTAGACTCAGACCATCGCCCAGTTGTTTTCAAAATAGGCACAGACTCCCCTTCAGGGCCACCCACCAAAACTATCATCAATTGGAAAAAGTTCGCTAAACTCATCAAAGCGGACGATTCTCCACTCATCGATCTCATCCCTGGCATTATAGACTCAGTAGATGTTGCCAAGGAAGCCGCGTCCAAATTCACGACGTTTATTCAAGAAGCTCTCCTCAGCTGCTCGAAAGAGGTCCCAGATCTGCCCGAAGGTAGATTTGAGATCTCAGGGAAGCTCAGGGAGCTAGTCCGACGTAAAAACTTAGCTACTAGAGCTCACGATGCGTGCCCGAATGCCGCAAACAGCAGGAAACTAAACAATCTTCGGAGGCAAGTCAAATCCCAATTTGAACAGCTCAGAGGTGAGTCTTGGGATAGTCGACTCGAAGGGCTCTCGCCTTCATCCCAGGCGTACTGGGCGCTGTCGAGAACCTTTCGATCCGACACAGTGGCGACTATGCCTCCGCTTACAAAACCCGACAACACGATAGCGGCCGACGACACTGAAAAGGCTGAGTGCCTAGCGGACAGCCTAGAGGCACAATGCTCACCGAGCACCCTACCATGTGACCCGGATCACTTGACGGAAGTGGACTCCGAGGTCACAGAGTGGGCTTCGATGCCCCCGACTGGCGAACCGGTTCGCCCCACGGACGTAGAAGAGGTTAAGTCCATTCTCAAGGACCTAAACCCAAAAAAGGCCCCGGGGCCCGACAAAATCCCTAATAAAGTTTTAAAGTCCCTTCCGATTCACTTCGTATCATTACTAGTCATGATTTTCAATGCTCTTTTAGCAGGTTGCTCCTTTCCTACCGAATGGAAGGAAGCAATAGTTATAGGCATTCGCAAGCCCAAAAAACCCGCCAACCTTCCCTCCAGCTACAGACCCATCAGTCTTATTAGCAGTTTAGGGAAAATCTACGAGAGAATCGTTCTCAGTAGATTAAAGGAAATAGTCGAGGCAAAAAAACTGTTCATCAACGAACAGTTCGGTTTTAGATCCCACCACTCGTCCATACACCAAGTTCACCGGCTTACCGAACATATCGCGAAATATAACGTCCGTAGATCGATTCGTAGCGACACGGCGGCCATTTTCTTAGACATCGCCAAAGCCTTCGACAAGGTCTGGCACAACGGCCTGCTCTTCAAGCTCCGTCGTATGGCTCTGCCAGACTCTCTCGTTCACATCATTCGGGAATACCTGTCGAATCGCACGTTCCGATATAGATTAGAAGGGACCCTATCGTCCCCTAGACCCGTTCGCGCCGGAGTCCCGCAAGGCTCCACTCTTTCACCGTTACTATACGCGCTTTACACTAGCGACATTCCGCGTACCGATAAAGTAGAACTTGCGATGTATGCCGATGATACCGCCCTTTACACCACGGATCGCTCCGCTTGGATCCTAGCCGAAAGACTGCAACGAGCTGCCGACGCCCTAGGCGATTGGTTCAGCAAGTGGCGGTTCGAGGTTAACCCGGAGAAAAGCGTAGCCGTCCTCTTCCCTCGTAAGCGTTACGAGACCGTCTCGACTATTTACCTGCAAGGCAAACCGATCCCCTGGGAATCCAAGGTCAAATACCTAGGCGTCGTACTAGATTCGAAACTCTCCTTCCGGCCGCACATCACGTATGTCAGGAACAAAGCCACATACGTCATGAACAGGCTGTATCCGCTCATCTGCAAGCGGAGTAAAATGTCACTTCGCAACAAGCTGACATTGTACAAAACTTGCATCCGACCCGTCATGACCTATGCTTGTGTCGTGTTCGCACACACCAAGATAGACCTCCTTCAGAGGGTTCAAAATAAATTCCTACGAATGGCATCCGGATGCCCATGGTACGTACGCAACGTTGACCTACACAAAGACTTCGAGCTAGAATCGCTCAAGGAATTCTGCAAGCGCCTGGCCAAGCGCTACTACGAGCGTGCAGATTCCCACTCCAACCCACTCATTGTCGAAGCGTGTAAGTACGCTCCTCACCCACATCCACGTCTTCGACGCCCTCGAAGCGTGCTTCTGGACCCCGACGACCCCATCACTGCTGCCAACGCCCAATACATTGGGAGGATCCACTCCTCAGTCCCATGTCCCACTCTCCGCCGCCGTAAGAGGCGGCGAGGCCAGTCATATCTAACGGCACGCCCGCGCCTCGGCGCGGCGGGTCCCAATGGACGAAACCCACCATGATTAGCGTACGCGGGGCATTCCCCCGCGATCGCTATCACTTCACGAGCGTCCATCAAAGCTCGTAATTCTAATCTTCAGGGGCGAGCTACACTCGCCCCTCCCAGCCCGGTGACGCTGTCAAGACCATTCCAGGTCAACAGCATTAAAGTCCATTCGAAAAAAAAAAAAAAAAAAAAAAAGTATTTTTTTAACAAACGTCCCGCACGCTCAGTGTGTGTGTGTGTGTATACATATCTTTCTTTCTCATCGATAGTGGTATACAATACAAACTAGTTATCATGCCGCCCAAGACTAGCGGAAAGGCCGCCAAGAAATCCGGTAAGGCCCAAAAGAACATCTCCAAGTCGGACAAGAAGAAGAAGAAGCACAAGAGGAAGGAGAGCTACGCCATCTACATCTACAAAGTGCTCAAACAAGTCCACCCGGACACCGGCATCTCCAGTAAGGCGATGTCCATCATGAACTCGTTCGTGAACGACATCTTCGAGCGCATCGCCGCCGAGGCGTCGCGACTCGCCCACTACAACAAGAGGTCCACGATCACGTCCAGGGAGGTGCAGACATCCGTGAGGCTCCTGTTGCCCGGCGAGTTGGCCAAGCACGCAGTCAGCGAAGGCACCAAGGCCGTCACCAAGTACACGAGCTCCAAGTGAAGTGGTCCGTCGAAGAGACGAAGTTAAAAATCGAATGCGCTCGCGAACGTGCCGTGTGACGGTGTGTGTGTGTGTGTGTGTGTGTGTGTATGGTGGTGGTGTTGTTGTTGTGCTAAAGTGTGCTGCGTGGTGGTGGTGTGCGTCTTCGTCTGGTATGCACCGGTGGTGTATTACTACCATACACTACGCATACGCCACCAACAACAGCATCGGCATCATCGGCATCATCGTCATCAACGGTCGTCGCGCGCATTCTCAAAAGGCCCTTTTAAGGGCCACTATATGATTCATGTTAAAAATAATTATAATACAGTTTCTCGCAAGACGTCTACCTCGAGTTAGTTAGTTAGTTTGAAGTATGCACGTGTGAATATATAGACTAATCAAAAAAAAAAAATAAAAAAAAAAAAAAAATTATAATAATAGTAATATATACACACGAATGTCAATCAACTAATGACATATTAATTAGAAAAATAATCATAATAATACAAAAAATTAATAATAAATTACTACATAATAATAATAATAATAAATGATAATTAGCACATAATTGATAATTCAATTCTAATCCTATCATTAATCCACCAGTTACGGCTACGGGTCAAAAAATAATAATAATAATAATAAATAAAATTTATATTATTTTCATTATAAATAAATATATTCCTATTTGATATTTATCATTTGATATGTATTGGCTGTTGTTTGTTTGTTCGTTCGTTCGACGAGATAGTCTCACCGCCCGACGCCCGTGCCCGTGCCCGTGCCCGTGCCCGTGCCCGTTCGCCTCGCTCGTTCCTTTTCGGAGCGTTTCGTTTCGCGCGCGCGAAAGGGACGACGGCTGCGCGATAGAGCGGAGCGGAGAGTGTAGTGTGTTGTTCATAAAAAGGCGGCCGGATAGTACACGATAAACAGACGTTCCGCAATCGTCAGTCAGTCAGTCAGTCAGTCAGTCAGTCGGTCGGTTAGTTATTTGGTTCCGTACAAGTGTTGTTTGTGTGTAAGAGAAACTAACATGGCTCGCACCAAGCAAACCGCCCGCAAGTCCACCGGTGGTAAGGCGCCGCGCAAGCAGCTCGCCACCAAGGCGGCTCGCAAGAGCGCACCGGCCACCGGCGGCGTGAAGAAGCCCCACAGGTACAGGCCCGGCACCGTCGCCCTACGTGAGATTCGTCGCTACCAGAAGAGCACGGAGCTTCTGATCCGCAAGCTGCCCTTCCAGCGTTTGGTGCGTGAGATCGCGCAGGACTTCAAGACCGACCTGCGGTTCCAGAGCTCCGCCGTGATGGCCCTCCAGGAGGCGAGCGAGGCGTATCTGGTGAGCCTCTTCGAGGACACCAACCTTTGCGCGATTCACGCCAAACGTGTCACCATTATGCCGAAGGACATCCAGCTCGCCCGCAGGATCAGAGGCGAACGTGCGTAATTGTAAAAAAAAAAAAAAAAATTTTTTTTTTTTTTTTTTACAATTGCAACAACGACGACGACGATATTGCGCGACGATATCGTTATTATTGTTTATGTAACCAAAAGGCCCTTCTCAGGGCCACAAATTGTTCTGATATTTATATTTTGAGAGAGAGAGAGAGAGAGAGAGAGAGAGAGAGAGATTAATATAATAGTTTCAAACGTGTACAACGAATCGTCTATAATAGTATAAAATATAATATACACACACAAATAAACAACATACTTAAACATGCCTGAAACAAAAGGGGGGGAGAGAGAGAGAGAGAGAGAACGATAATTAAAAAAAAAAAAAAAAAAAAATGATGAAAGTATTTAAAAATAAATAAATAAATAAAAATAAAATACATACAGACAGATAATAAATAAATAATATATTAAATAATAATTATTATTATAATTTATAAATTGAAGTGTATCATCTGATATCATCAAATTGGAATTAGAAAATGAGAAGTTCAGTTTATTTATTATCATCATCATCATTATTATTATTATTAGTAGTAATATTATTATTATTATTATTCTTTATTATTATTATAAATCGTACTCTTCCCCCCTCCCCCCACCACAGACGAGTGTAGCCGACAACAGCCGAACGCAAAAGCATATAATGTAGGGTGAAATCCGATGTTGGTATCACAAGTATCAACCGTACGTTCGTAGTCGAACGTCTCCCCGTCGCTCGCGTGAAGTAATAAAGTAATACAAGTTTATAGTCGACATGACCGGTCGCGGTAAAGGTGGAAAGGGTCTGGGGAAAGGTGGAGCGAAGCGTCACAGGAAAGTGCTGCGCGATAACATCCAGGGCATCACGAAGCCGGCGATCCGTCGTCTCGCCCGCAGGGGCGGCGTCAAACGTATATCCGGCCTGATATACGAGGAGACTCGCGGAGTGCTGAAGGTGTTCCTCGAGAACGTGATCCGCGACGCCGTCACTTACACGGAGCACGCCAAGAGGAAGACCGTCACCGCCATGGACGTCGTGTACGCCCTGAAGCGGCAGGGGCGCACTCTGTACGGCTTCGGCGGTTAATAATAAAACTGAAGACCGCGAAGACCAGTACGCCGCCACTCTAGTGAAACCGACGAGAGCGAGAAGAATTGTGAAGTGTGCGGGGGTGAGTGGGGGCTGAGGGGTTGGTGTCTCTGTCTCCGTGCGTGTGTGTGTGTGTGTGCACGGACGCGGTCAGTGTAATCGTTTACATCTAGATTATGACACCCTCGAACCCGCCCGCCCATAATCTCTCCGTCTCTCCGTCGGCTTACTATTGTGGCGACAGAAAAAAAAAAAAAAAGGCCCTTCTCAGGGCCGCACACATTTCAAAAGAAACAAATAAAATATGTTTCACGGCCACAAGGACGTCACGAACGTGTTGCCACCACTGACACGTTGACATTAGCAACGGAGTCTGTGGTAAACATTGAAAATCTTAATGATTTTATTATGACTATATGATATTACAACACACACACACACACACACACACACACACACACACACACACACACACACACACACACACACACACACACTAGACACACTACACTCGAACGTTGCGAGAGTGAATGGTGTAGAAGAGGATTTACTAACTATTTACACATTTAGTACATTTCAGTAAATAAACAATTAAATAATATATTACCTATATAGACACTCAATACGAGAGAGATTTAATGATGAGTGATTGATGCCTATTATTATTATTATGTACTCGTATGTATATACACACAACATTATAATTAATATTTGATTGTAGTAGTAGGAACGTTTGTAATCTACTAATAAGCAATCCCCACTTGCAATATACAATTGTTAGCGTAGTGAACACATAATAACCATAAAATCCTACGTCGCGGTAAAGTGACGCACGCAGTCTCCTTTGATATGAAACGACCGATATGATGACCACGACGACGACGACGACGGCGGCGAAGTTCGATATCGAACAATATATATATATATATATATATATTATATATATATAATATATTATATATATATATATATTGTTCATTTTATTTTTATGTTTTTATTTTTTAAGTTTAAATTCTAAAAGAGGAAAGAAAAGAAAACAAAGAGAATATATTTATATATGTATATGTTAAATAATAATATATACACAGACACTCACCTCTGTAACAACACTCGGCGAAACGGCGGCCGCGGTGGGCCGCTGACGCTGAGCGAGCCGGGCATCGCGGGTGTTTTACGATGCTCCACTTGGAGGTCCTCGAGGAGGTCGACGGGCGGTCGCACGGCGATCTTTCGATGTCTCCGAGCGGGCGGGTATTCTTCGCTTTCGATCTGTCGAAACGCATCATTGTTTCATTAAATTTTTATAGAGAAAAATAACTTTTAAACACGACCGGAGGTACGCACGTAGCACTTCGACGAATTCGACAGCTCGTATTTCATTCAAATCGACGCGTGCCATAGCTTTCGGGCGGCGAGCCGGTGGACAGGTTCACGGCGGAGGCCGTCACGGGTCGCGGGTCCGTCCCAATGTCTCGAATAATGTAAAAATTATAATTTTCTAGACGCCTGTTAGTGAAAAGTTTTAAGCGTTCGTACGAGAAAATGTCCAGCGACACCGCGGCTCTCCTCACGGTATCACTAACGCTCTTACTGCCACTAGCGACCTCTGCCACGCCAGTATCGTACAACGTAGTCCTCGCGCGCGCGATATATATGTGTGTATATAAACTATAATTCCCGCGTCGTCTCCGTTCATAACAATTTAGTTCTCTTTGTGAGTGGTGATCGTGTGCGCGTGTGCGTGTAATAATAAATAAATAAATAAATAAATAAATAAATAAATAAATAAATAAATAAATAAATAACAATAACAAAAACAATAATGGCCGACGCCGCAGTAGCATCAGAAGCTCCCGCTCCCGTCACCCCGGCGAAGAAACCAAAGTCTGCGGGCGCCGCCTCCGCCGCCGCCGCCGCTAAGAAGCCGAAAGCGAAACCGACCCACCCCAAGACCTCCGAGATGGTCAACAGCGCCATCAAGGAGCTCAAGGAGCGCAGCGGTTCGTCTCTGCAGGCTATCAAAAAGTACATAGCGGCCCAGTACAAGGTGGACGCCGAGAAATTGGCCCCGTTCATTAGAAAATACCTAAAGAGCGCCGTCGAGTCCGGCGCTTTGATACAGACCAAGGGCAAGGGCGCTTCTGGCAGTTTCAAACTCGAGTCCAAATCGTCCGCTTCGAAGAGCAAGCAGTCGGCGGCCGGCGGCGCCGGCAAGGGATCCTCCGCCGCAGCGTCCGGCCCGTCGTCGTCGGCCTCCGCCTCGTCGCGAACGAAGAAGGCGTCCGGAGCGCCCGCGGCGGCGTCCGCCGGCGGCAGGGCCGGCAAGAAAGGTGCCGCAGCAGCCGCCGCAGCGGCCGCCGCAGCGTCCTCGCCGTCCAAGTCCAAATCGAAGGCGGCGGCAGTGAAGGACAAGAAAGCGG
>JAJHJA010001389.1:0-22077 GCA_021202915.1 Heliconius himera | reverse complement strand
TACCTTCGGGCAGATCTGGGACCTCTTTCGAGCAGCTGAGGAGAGCTTCTTGAATAAACGTCGTGAATTTGGACGCGGCTTCCTTGGCAACATCTACTGAGTCTATAATGCCAGGGATGAGATCGATGAGTGGAGAATCGTCCGCTTTGATGAGTTTAGCGAACTTTTTCCAATTGATGATAGTTTTGGTGGGTGGCCCTGAAGGGGAGTCTGTGCCTATTTTGAAAACAACTGGGCGATGGTCTGAGTCTAGTTCCGATAGTGATTCTATAGACCGCAGCCTGAGGGCGACGTTCTTTAGAATCACTATGTCCAGTACTTCTGGGTGTCCGTGATTACCGGTGGGAAACCGGGAAGGTGTCGGTGGACCTATTACGGAGAGGTTGTACCTGTCCGCGAGGCGTTCTAATAGTTGTCCTCGTGGACATGTCTTAGTAGAATTCCAAATGGTGTTTTTACAATTAAGGTCTCCGGTCAGAAGGACGGAGTCTCCCGTATTGAGGAGTAAACGAATGTCATTCTCTAGAATTGGTTTAGAAGAAGAATGATATACAGAAGCTATGATGATTGGCTGATGGCCTGTGAGAAAGATCTGGCATATAGACGCTTCGATGTTTTCGAGTGCCGCTGGTGGGTCTAACGGGACACAGTGGAGTGTCTTTTTGTAATATATTAGAGTGCCTCCGCCTCTAGTGGCGAGTCTGTCATTACGAATGAGTTTATAATTAGCAATTTTCGGATCGCGAATGCTCGGTTTTAAGAATGACTCCTGTACGCACAGGATGTCAAGTTGATGCGCGGTAGTGAAATCGCGGATTAGGTCACGTTGGCCGGCGACACTGTTAGCGTTGAACGTCGCGATGCTTAGGGCTCTTGGTTTTACTCGCGCGAGACGCGAGTCAGCGGGCAATGGAGTATTACTATTAAAAACCGCCATTGGAAATTATTCAGCTTTGTAATTCGCGATGACTTTAATAAGACCCGCGTGGTCTTCTATTGCCTTTAGTCTGAGTTTTAGGTTGTCGTTTGTTTCGCGTAATTTATCTGCAAAGACTTTGATTTCGTCTATATCGATTTGTTCTATAAGATCCGCGATTATGCCCATATCGGAAGACTGTTGCTGTTCCGTTGGTACGTGCGATGGAACGTGCGCGTGGGCGGTGACCGGACGTGGGTTCACCTTTAGTACAGTCGGGGGCTTGACCCATGCGTTCGTGGTCGGAGCCGGTGCCGGAATATACACCTGCGGGGCTGAAGGCACCGCAGGTGCCCTTGTGTATGACTGGTAGGGTCTCGAAACCCAACCTGACCTGCCGCCCTGCCCGGGGTGCCTGCGGCGCGGGGCCCTGGGGCACCCGCGGTAATTTGCGGGGTGCCCCTGGGTCTCGCACAGCACGCAGCTAGGCGGGACGGCGGGGTCTGGGACCTTGCGGGGGCAATCCGCGGTCCCGTGGTCTCCTAGGCATTTTACGCACCTAGGACGTGCGTTGCAGTTTCGGGCCGAGTGCCCGTAAAGCTGGCAGCGGTGACACTGCCCGACTAAACCGCGATTTCGGGGCGGCTCCACGCGGAGGCCAGTTAGGTAACAAATTGAGTGGACGTTAAAGATTTTCTTTCCCTCGGGGGAAAGATCTAAAATGACTAGTACGCTATCATACGGTTTTTTGTATTTAAAATGGTACATCCGATGTACCTCGCGGACGGGGAAGCCTTGGGACTGAAGGTCCTGGAGTACGAGTGCGGACTCAATCTCCTTCGGGATTCCTTTTATTACAACGCGTAAATGGCGCTCGTCTTCTAATGCGTACGTGTGGAAGCCAACGTTGGCCTCCCTTAGGTGTGCCGTGAGGCGGCGGTGGTCCGACGTGGCAGGGCACTGGACCTTGATGCCGTCCTGGGTGGCGCGCGCAGAGGTGAAGTTCACCTTCTGTGCTGTCATCCAGGCTGACACCCTGTTCCAGGCCTGCTTGTCCTGGATAATGACGGGCGGAGGCGTTCGGACGCGTGGTGTCGCGGTCGCGGGTGCCTGAAGGGCCGTAGGGAGTTGCGCGGTCGCGGTTGCCTGATGGGCCGTCGGAGATGGCGCGCGGGCCACGGCCTGAGGGGCCACGTCTGCCTTACCCGCAGGGAGCGGGGAAACGGTATCGCCACGTGCAGCGGTGGCGGTTGACGCCTTTTTAGGCGCTTTGGGCGGTGCTGATTCCATGGCCTTCATCTTACGTTTGGCCGCTTTTATGACGACGGTCTCGAAACCGTCGTCAGCAGATTCCGGAGCTACTTCCATCTCGGAATCAACGGAAGTAGCGTCGCAGATGGTCGGTTGTGGGTTCGAATCCTCGGACTGCTCCGGAGCATCCGTCGTAAGGGACTGGGCGAAGGTCGCCAGTCCGTCGAACGCATTTAAATGCTTAATATACGCTACTAATTCCTCCTTGGAGAGGGCGTTTACGTACGTTTCCATATCGGACGAAGAATTGCCCTGATGGGGTGGCAAATGGGGAGAAAGAATAAGAAGAATAAAAACTTAATACTAATTATACCTCTCCTGGATCGGGCGGGGCAGGGCAGGAACCACAGCACAACACAGCACTGTGAGTCACTGCACTACACGTCACAACACGCACAAACGATAGCGGAGTCCGCATGAGCGTCCTCTACACCGCGCGCACAATCGGTTACGCACTTAGGCAGAGCCACTGGAACGAAGACGGAACGTCCGAGCGGTTCGGCGGTCAGCGCGAGAGTATCATGCGGTTTTGTATGCGGGTATCGTGTACTATCCGGCCGCCTTTTTATGAACAACACACTACACTCTCCGCTCCGCTCTATCGCGCAGCCGTCGTCCCTTTCGCGCGCGCGAAACGAAACGCTCCGAAAAGGAACGAGCGAGGCGAACGGGCACGGGCACGGGCACGGGCACGGGCACGGGCGTCGGGCGGTGAGACTATCTCGTCGAACGAACGAACAAACAAACAACAGCCAATACATATCAAATGATAAATATCAAATAGGAATATATTTATTTATAATGAAAATAATATAAATTTTATTTATTATTATTATTATTATTTTTTGACCCGTAGCCGTAACTGGTGGATTAATGATAGGATTAGAATTGAATTATCAATTATGTGCTAATTATCATTTATTATTATTATTATTATGTAGTAATTTATTATTAATTTTTTGTATTATTATGATTATTTTTCTAATTAATATGTCATTAGTTGATTGACATTCGTGTGTATATATTACTATTATTATAATTTTTTTTTTTTTTTTATTTTTTTTTTTTGATTAGTCTATATATTCACACGTGCATACTTCAAACTAACTAACTAACTCGAGGTAGACGTCTTGCGAGAAACTGTATTATAATTATTTTTAACATGAATCATATAGTGGCCCTTAAAAGGGCCTTTTGAGAATGCGCGCGACGACCGTTGATGACGATGATGCCGATGATGCCGATGCTGTTGTTGGTGGCGTATGCGTAGTGTATGGTAGTAATACACCACCGGTGCATACCAGACGAAGACGCACACCACCACCACGCAGCACACTTTAGCACAACAACAACACCACCACCATACACACACACACACACACACACACACCGTCACACGGCACGTTCGCGAGCGCATTCGATTTTTAACTTCGTCTCTTCGACGGACCACTTCACTTGGAGCTCGTGTACTTGGTGACGGCCTTGGTGCCTTCGCTGACTGCGTGCTTGGCCAACTCGCCGGGCAACAGGAGCCTCACGGATGTCTGCACCTCCCTGGACGTGATCGTGGACCTCTTGTTGTAGTGGGCGAGTCGCGACGCCTCGGCGGCGATGCGCTCGAAGATGTCGTTCACGAACGAGTTCATGATGGACATCGCCTTACTGGAGATGCCGGTGTCCGGGTGGACTTGTTTGAGCACTTTGTAGATGTAGATGGCGTAGCTCTCCTTCCTCTTGTGCTTCTTCTTCTTCTTGTCCGACTTGGAGATGTTCTTTTGGGCCTTACCGGATTTCTTGGCGGCCTTTCCGCTAGTCTTGGGCGGCATGATAACTAGTTTGTATTGTATACCACTATCGATGAGAAAGAAAGATATGTATACACACACACACACACTGAGCGTGCGGGACGTTTGTTAAAAAAATACTGCGGCAGCGGGTTGTAGTCACGTTCTGTGGACGCACAAGCGCTTACGACGAGCACTAGCTTTTGAGAGGGAATCGACCAATACGAACGCCGTACGGCCCAAGAAAAACGGGGCACGGGTGGCG
Organism: Heliconius himera; assembly: GCA_021202915.1. NCBI lineage: Eukaryota > Metazoa > Arthropoda > Insecta > Lepidoptera > Nymphalidae > Heliconius > Heliconius himera. The sequence continues at coordinate 17,801 of JAJHJA010001389.1, read as the reverse complement.
ACGAAAGAGCCCCCCCCCCCTTTCCCTCCGTTTCCCTCCCTCACTCCGGCGCGTATCGTGTGCTCCTCATATTTGCATTCGTATACTTTTATATATATATATATATATATATATATATATATATACATATACATTACTTATATATGTATGTATATGTGCGTATTCCTATTGGACAATTTTTATAACATTCCTGTTGTCAATGTGACCTTCTTTCTTTTTGTTTTTTAAATATTGAAAGGGTGGGCAGGCGGAGCCTAGTGTTAAGACACTCCGTTCCCCACTTTGTACCGAATTCTGGAAGCATTGCGTACTGAGTGGCAGAACTCAGACAAAGAGAGAGCGAAGAAAAAAAAAATGGAATCTCGAGTGGGGATCGAACCCACAACCAGTAGGTTCTACAGTCACACTTCGTGCCGCTGCGCCACGACACGTATTATTATTATTATTGTTTTTTTTTTTTTTTTTTTCTTTTTTTTTTACAATATTTAATAAACATAGGAACGTGTAACTTTTTTTTTTTTTTGTTGTTTTGTATTAAAATATAGATCTGTGTGTGTGTGTGTGTGTGTGTGTGTGTGTGTGTGTGTGTGTGTGTGTGTGTATAGTAGTGTCATATTGTGATTTTGAAGACGTCTACCATAATGAAACGTTTTATGCAATTTAGAAGCGTTCACAGAAATATTTTGTGGCCCTTAAAAGGGCCTTTTAATTAAAAAAAAAAATAATAACCAAAAAAAAAAGAAGAAAACCAAATACACAACACAAGCACACATAACACCGTGCACCGTGCGCACCACTAGAGTGAGTGAGTGAATTAGGCTTTCTTCTCGGTCTTCTTCGGTAAGAGGACTGCTTGGATGTTGGGCAGTACACCTCCCTGCGCGATCGTAACTCCCGAGAGCAACTTGTTCAACTCCTCGTCATTACGGATCGCCAATTGGAGATGCCTCGGGATGATTCTGGTCTTCTTGTTGTCCCGAGCGGCGTTTCCGGCCAACTCGAGCACTTCGGCGGCCAGATACTCCATCACGGCGGCCAGGTAGACCGGTGCACCGGCTCCCACGCGTTCTGCGTAGTTCCCTTTTCTCAAAAGTCTATGTATGCGGCCCACTGGAAATTGAAGTCCGGCACGGTTGGAACGAGACTTTGCCTTTCCCTTCACTTTGCCACCTTTACCGCGACCCGACATGATGGTGGTGCACGAGAGTAAGACTAAACACAAAGACAATATTAAAATACGCGAGCGCTCACGGTCGCGAGCAGCGGACTAGTGTATGCGGGTTTTTAAAAACCGCCATTTTTGTACTATATACGTGTGCCTCGCAAGCGTTTTCGGTGGGGACGCAAGCCAGCGGCCTCCTAGACGATTGTGGCGCACGACGTCGCACGACAATCGGCGAAGTAAGCCGAGCGATTAGTTCTTTCTTTTAAATAATTAATTTATGAATTAAAAATATATATATATAATAAATTTAAAAAAAAAATAAAAATAAAAAAAAAAAAATAATTATGTAATAACAAATAAATAAATAAAAAAAAAAAAAAATATAGTTTTTTTTTTTTTTTTTTTTAATATATATTGCTATTTGTGTAATGATTTTATATTTATAAGTTTTAATATTCGCAATAATATCGACCGGTCTTTGCCTAATAAAAAAAAAAAAAAAAAAAAAAAAAAAAGAAAAGTGTTCTTTTTTTTGAAAAAGGATGCGTCACGGTGTGGTCGGAAAATTCGAGAAACTCACTTTTAAACTTGGAGCGGAAGGAATATGAGTTCTGTAAAAGTTGATTTCTTTGCATGTTGTTTTATTTTTGTGTTTTTATTAATTAATATACAAAATTTAATTTGTGTTTTAACTGTTTTCCAGTGTGAGTGAAAGTGTAGATAGTGCAAATAGCGAGGGAATGTCGGGGCGAATACATCATAACACGTAATAAGGTTAGTTTATTTGTTGTCACCATTTATATATATATATATATGTGTGAACGAAGTGAGTAAATAATGTTGTTTTATAATGTGTTTTATAATTATCCTTGGATATTAGGGTTAAAGTTATCGTTTCACCAGTTCGTATTAATTAATTAATTTAAATAAATAATAAAATATATATTATTCTTTCTTTCTTGTTTTTAAGAGACGTCAATGTCATAGCTGAACGAAGTATTTACTCGCTTCGTTTACATTTATATAATATATATTTCTTATTTTTGTTTTTTGTTTTCTCCATAAGACCGAGACGTTCGTCGTTGAAACTTTACCATTCCTATATTAGGTATAGGTGTATTTAGAAACTTTTGTTAGCCCTGAGAAGGGCTTTTTGTCGTGCTGTTATTGCAGCACATATACACATCGCCGTCACACACGCACACACACAACACACAAGCTATTCTCGTGAAGCGCTCGCGCGTTATTTAACGTTCGTTTTGCACTTATTTTATTTTATACATTCACTTTTTCGGCGTGGCGGACGCGGCCTTCTTTGCCGCCGGCTTGGATCTGGGCGTCGCTGCCTTCTTTGGCTTGGGCGCTTTGGGCTTCTTCGTAGGCGGCTTGGCGGTCTTCTTCGCCTTCGAAGCGGCGGCTCCGCCCTTCGCCTTCGAAGCGGAGGATGCGGCGGAGGCGGCGGCGGAGGCCTTCTTGGCTGCTGCGGCGGCGGGCTTCTTCTTCGCAGCGGCCGCTTTCTTGTCCTTCACTGCCGCCGCCTTCGATTTGGACTTGGACGGCGAGGACGCTGCGGCGGCCGCTGCGGCGGCTGCTGCGGCACCTTTCTTGCCGGCCCTGCCGCCGGCGGACGCCGCCGCGGGCGCTCCGGACGCCTTCTTCGTTCGCGACGAGGCGGAGGCCGACGACGACGGGCCGGACGCTGCGGCGGAGGATCCCTTGCCGGCGCCGCCGGCCGCCGACTGCTTGCTCTTCGAAGCGGACGATTTGGACTCGAGTTTGAAACTGCCAGAAGCGCCCTTGCCCTTGGTCTGTATCAAAGCGCCGGACTCGACGGCGCTCTTTAGGTATTTTCTAATGAACGGGGCCAATTTCTCGGCGTCCACCTTGTACTGGGCCGCTATGTACTTTTTGATAGCCTGCAGAGACGAACCGCTGCGCTCCTTGAGCTCCTTGATGGCGCTGTTGACCATCTCGGAGGTCTTGGGGTGGGTCGGTTTCGCTTTCGGCTTCTTAGCGGCGGCGGCGGCGGAGGCGGCGCCCGCAGACTTTGGTTTCTTCGCCGGGGTGACGGGAGCGGGAGCTTCTGATGCTACTGCGGCGTCGGCCATTATTGTTTTTGTTATTGTTATTTATTTATTTATTTATTTATTTATTTATTTATTTATTTATTTATTTATTTATTATTACACGCACACGCGCACACGATCACCACTCACAAAGAGAACTAAATTGTTATGAACGGAGACGACGCGGGAATTATAGTTTATATACACACATATATATCGCGCGCGCGAGGACTACGTTGTACGATACTGGCGTGGCAGAGGTCGCTAGTGGCAGTAAGAGCGTTAGTGATACCGTGAGGAGAGCCGCGGTGTCGCTGGACATTTTCTCGTACGAACGCTTAAAACTTTTCACTAACAGGCGTCTAGAAAATTATAATTTTTACATTATTCGAGACATTGGGACGGACCCGCGACCCGTGACGGCCTCCGCCGTGAACCTGTCCACCGGCTCGCCGCCCGAAAGCTATGGCACGCGTCGATTTGAATGAAATACGAGCTGTCGAATTCGTCGAAGTGCTACGTGCGTACCTCCGGTCGTGTTTAAAAGTTATTTTTCTCTATAAAAATTTAATGAAACAATGATGCGTTTCGACAGATCGAAAGCGAAGAATACCCGCCCGCTCGGAGACATCGAAAGATCGCCGTGCGACCGCCCGTCGACCTCCTCGAGGACCTCCAAGTGGAGCATCGTAAAACACCCGCGATGCCCGGCTCGCTCAGCGTCAGCGGCCCACCGCGGCCGCCGTTGTCGAGTACGCCGAGTGTTGTTACAGAGGTGAGTGTCTGTGTATATATTATTATTTAACATATACATATATAAATATATTCTCTTTGTTTTCTTTTCTTTCCTCTTTTAGAATTTAAACTTAAAAAATAAAAAATAAAAATAAAATGAACAATATATATATATATATATATATATATATATATATATATATATATATATATATATATATATATATATATATATATATATATATTGTTCGATATCGAACTTCGCCGCCGTCGTCGTCGTCGTCGTGGTCATCATATCGGTCGTTTCATATCAAAGGAGACTGCGTGCGTCACTTTACCGCGACGTAGGATTTTATGGTTATTATGTGTTCACTACGCTAACAATTGTATATTGCAAGTGGGATTGCTTATTAGTAGATTACAAACGTTCCTACTACTACAATCAAATATTAATTATAATGTTGTGTGTATATACATACGAGTACATAATAATAATAATAGGCATCAATCACTCATCATTAAATCTCTCTCGTATTGAGTGTCTATATAGGTAATATATTATTAATTGTTTATTTACTGAAATGTACTAAATGTGTAAATAGTTAGTAAATCCTCTTCTACACCATTCACTCTCGCAACGTTCGAGTGTAGTGTGTCTAGTGTGTGTGTGTGTGTGTGTGTGTGTGTGTGTGTGTGTGTGTGTGTGTGTGTGTGTGTGTGTGTGTGTGTGTTGTAATATCATATAGTCATAATAAAATCATTAAGATTTTCAATGTTTACCACAGACTCCGTTGCTAATGTCAACGTGTCAGTGGTGGCAACACGTTCGTGACGTCCTTGTGGCCGTGAAACATATTTTATTTGTTTCTTTTGAAATGTGTGCGGCCCTGAGAAGGGCCTTTTTTTTTTTTTTCTGTCGCCACAATAGTAAGCCGACGGAGAGACGGAGAGATTATGGGCGGGCGGGTTCGAGGGTGTCATAATCTAGATGTAAACGATTACACTGACCGCGTCCGTGCACACACACACACACACGCACGGAGACAGAGACACCAACCCCTCAGCCCCCACTCACCCCCGCACACTTCACAATTCTTCTCGCTCTCGTCGGTTTCACTAGAGTGGCGGCAGTAGCGGCGTTAGGGTAGGGCGAGGTGGGGCGACCGCCCAGGGCGCCGGATAAAGAGGGGCGCCGCAGATGTCCGTTTTCGTCCAGTACCATTTTATGATTCTTTATAATTTCCTATTCCTATTTCCCTAATAGATTCCTTGCTCAATTGAGCGAGGCTTACTTACTTGTAATGTTCCCAAAATTTATAGAAATATTGTTATCTAGGCACCACTAGAATGGAATGTAGTGTTCAATACGTTCAATTTCTCGGGAATCCCCATAGAAAAATAAAATTTCTGTATGGTCTATCTACGTCTTTTTAATATTTTGTGAAACCCAACACAATCATCTTCTTGACATAAGTCATGGATGCGAAAAAGCATCTGCAAGAAAAAACCGTAAACGCTGAAGATCCCATGCAGTTTCACTGTATTATACACCAAGAAGCCCTCTGTTCTAAAAAAATTGAATTTCAAAATGTCATGAAAGTGGTAGTTTGGACTGTAAATTTCATAAAACCACGAGGACTCAACCACAGACAATTCAAACAATTCCTTGATGACATCGAAAGCGAATAAGGAGATTTACTGTATTATACAGAAGTAAAGTGGCTAAGTCGTGGATTGACACTGGAACGCAAAGCAAAGGTAAAACAAAGAAATGTCACTACCTATGTATTGTATTACCTATACTTCTGGCGGCCGGCCCGCCATCAGTTCATGATTTGCCCGAGTGGCCCCTAGTCTTAATAAGTCTGTGCAACCATGACATAAGTGAACGGACGCTTTTTTAAACTAAACTAAACTAACTTCACGCTTTATCCCTAGCGGGGTTGTCAGAGAGAACGGAGCGTCAAACGCTACGGTTTCTACATACCTCTTTCGCCCCGTCCACTGTCATGAACCTCTTCATACATGCCCTCCGGGGGTCCTCATGCTTTTTACGTGACCTTCCTCCAGTATCTTTGATACTGTAGAGTTGCAGTACTGCCTAGAGTGCAGAACTGCCTTCCGAACCGTTGGTAGCTTTTTTTCTTGTTTTTTTGTTATATGTTCATTTGACGATTCAAAAGTGCTTATAAGAGTTTATTTGAATAAAGAATATTTTGAATTTGAATTTGAACTGTGTTTTCGAAGGTCAACCGAGGTCTCCTCCTACCGCTTTTACCGCTCACTTTTCCATCATAAAACTTTTTTGCCATTCTTTCATCACTCATTCGTTCGACGTGCCCAAACCAGCTGAGCACGTTCTTTTTCATTCTCACCGTGACATCCTCGCTAGTACCTGCCACTCTGTGTACCTCTTCATTGCGGATTCGATCAGCTAAGCTGACTCCACATATCCTACGAATAGATCGCATCTCCACAGCATTCATCTTTCTTTCATTCTTCTTCTGTAATACGCACGTTTCGCTGTCGTATAACAGAGTCGGTACCAAAACTGTGTACGGCCAAACGCGCAGCTGTGCTGACGTTTCGCCGTCTCATCAATGCAGCTAAGGCTCCGTTAACCTTGTTACCGGCAGCAATACGCCTTTCCACATCCAACTCATATCTTCCATCTCTACTGAACATACTTCCCAAGTATACCACTTCATTCACTTGTTCTAATATCTTATCATTTACACTGATCTTGCATTCTCCCTCATCCCTTTCTTCATCTCTTTCAAAAATCAGAACCTTTGTCTTATTCGGATTGAGGCTTAGACCATTATATTCACACCCTTCTTTCAGAGTGGTGACCAATGCCCGCAACTCGTATTCTGATGATGCAATAAGCACTGCATCATCTGCGTACAGCACGCAATTCACATTCAGGTCACCTACTTTCACTCCCATATCACTTTGTTTCACTCCTTGGAGACAGCTATCCAAATACAAATTGAACAACCAAGCTGACATGGCGCAACCTTGTTTAACACCCGATCGGATGTCAAACCAGGGCGACATGCCAGCTCCTACTCGCACGAGTGATGAGTGATCTCTGTAAAGAGACTTTACAGCCTGCAGCAAGGGTCCGTTCACATTGTATCGGGGTAGTATCTTCCATAATTTCGCTCTCACAACTCTATTAAACGCCATTTCCAAATTTCCACAAAAGCACAGAAAACTTTTTGGTTAACGGCCAAAAATTTTTCCGTGATCATGCGGAGGGAAAAAATCTGATCCATACACCCTCTTCCAGGTCTAAAGCCTCCTTGGGCCTCCCACAACAGCCTTTCAGATCTCTCTTGCATTCTTCTCGCTAAAACTTTAGCGTAAACTTTACTACCTAAGCTAATCAAACTGATAGCCCTATGGCTTGCGCAGTCTAACTGTGAACCTTTGCCTTTATATACAAAGGCACGATGACCGCATCCCGCCAATCGTTTTTTGCTTTAAATAATTATTCAATTGCTTTAAAATACAATAATTAGACGTTTAACGTTATATTGCGATGTTCTTGTTCGAACTGCAGAGTGGCATTGCACCAGATATAGATCTCAGTAAATGCACAGAAATGTTGAAAAAATGCTTGCACTTTGTGGAAGAAATACGAAATATATATATATATATATATATATATATATATATATATATATATATATATATATATATATATATATATATATATATATATATATATAAGAATATAGACTTTCAAAGCGCCATTTTATCTGCAAAGGAATTAGCTGAAGAACTACAAGAAACTGAGTTTAGACCCATAAAAAGAATTCGATTTGTTGAGCGTCAAGCTGATGAAACTGCCCGCCACGAGCCTATTGTTTCTCCAGAAAAGAAATTTGAAGTAGAATTTTTCAACTAGTAGACACTACATTAATTTCAGTTAATGAAAGATTTGAACAGTTGAATGAGTTAAATGGGTACTCAAATTCTTGGTCTTTTTTGTACAATATCAAACAAATTCTGAAAAACCCAACCTTGGTGATCTCCAATTAAAATTAACTGTGGATTCTAAATCAGATATAGATTGGTTGTAGGCTGTGTGATGAACTCATTAGCTTGAATTTTTTTTTTGCCTGATCAGAATCAGGTTGCCCTGTGTGGAACCCTTACTTATGTTTAAAAAATTTATTAAAGATCGCAACTTGCAAGAGCTATGTCCAAATGTATGGATAGTATTGCGAATATTATTAATTATACCTCTAACAGTTGCTAATGGGGAAAGGAGTTTTTCTAAGCTGAAACTGATAAAAACATATCTGCGATCGACAATCTATCAATCTAGATCGACAAACTTAGCAACTTTGTCAATCGAAAATGAAATTGCTGAAAAATAAAATTTTGATTGCCTCATAAAAGAATTCGCCGATAGAAAGGATAGAAAAGTTAAATTTTATTAGATTTTTTTCCTCGTGTTAAGACGCTCCGTTCGCCACTTTCCGCTAAATTCTCTTAATACTGCGCTTTGCTTCGACAACAGAAATTAAATATAAATTTAAATAAATATTTCCTTTCCTAGAGTGGGGATCGAACCCAAAACCAGTCAATTTTGCAGCACACTTATGCCCCTGCGCTACGACTGGTCTCTATTAAATATATATATTTTTTAATAGATGGTTATTTCATTGTAGGTACCTAGTTCCTTTTTTGTGTGTAATTGCAGTTAGGGGGCGCCGAATAAATCTCGCCCAGGGCGCTGGTAATGCTAAAACCGGCACTGAGTGGCGGCGTACTGGTCTTCGCGGTCTTCAGTTTTATTATTAACCGCCGAAGCCGTACAGAGTGCGCCCCTGCCGCTTCAGGGCGTACACGACGTCCATGGCGGTGACGGTCTTCCTCTTGGCGTGCTCCGTGTAAGTGACGGCGTCGCGGATCACGTTCTCGAGGAACACCTTCAGCACTCCGCGAGTCTCCTCGTATATCAGGCCGGATATACGTTTGACGCCGCCCCTGCGGGCGAGACGACGGATCGCCGGCTTCGTGATGCCCTGGATGTTATCGCGCAGCACTTTCCTGTGACGCTTCGCTCCACCTTTCCCCAGACCCTTTCCACCTTTACCGCGACCGGTCATGTCGACTATAAACTTGTATTACTTTATTACTTCACGCGAGCGACGGGGAGACGTTCGACTACGAACGTACGGTTGATACTTGTGATACCAACATCGGATTTCACCCTACATTATATGCTTTTGCGTTCGGCTGTTGTCGGCTACACTCGTCTGTGGTGGGGGGAGGGGGGAAGAGTACGATTTATAATAATAATAAAGAATAATAATAATAATAATATTACTACTAATAATAATAATAATGATGATGATGATAATAAATAAACTGAACTTCTCATTTTCTAATTCCAATTTGATGATATCAGATGATACACTTCAATTTATAAATTATAATAATAATTATTATTTAATATATTATTTATTTATTATCTGTCTGTATGTATTTTATTTTTATTTATTTATTTATTTTTAAATACTTTCATCATTTTTTTTTTTTTTTTTAATTATCGTTCTCTCTCTCTCTCTCTCTCCCCCCTTTTGTTTCAGGCATGTTTAAGTATGTTGTTTATTTGTGTGTGTATATTATATTTTATACTATTATAGACGATTCGTTGTACACGTTTGAAACTATTATATTAATCTCTCTCTCTCTCTCTCTCTCTCTCTCTCTCTCTCTCAAAATATAAATATCAGAACAATTTGTGGCCCTGAGAAGGGCCTTTTGGTTACATAAACAATAATAACGATATCGTCGCGCAATATCGTCGTCGTCGTTGTTGCAATTGTAAAAAAAAAAAAAAAAATTTTTTTTTTTTTTTTACAATTACGCACGTTCGCCTCTGATCCTGCGGGCGAGCTGGATGTCCTTCGGCATAATGGTGACACGTTTGGCGTGAATCGCGCAAAGGTTGGTGTCCTCGAAGAGGCTCACCAGATACGCCTCGCTCGCCTCCTGGAGGGCCATCACGGCGGAGCTCTGGAACCGCAGGTCGGTCTTGAAGTCCTGCGCGATCTCACGCACCAAACGCTGGAAGGGCAGCTTGCGGATCAGAAGCTCCGTGCTCTTCTGGTAGCGACGAATCTCACGTAGGGCGACGGTGCCGGGCCTGTACCTGTGGGGCTTCTTCACGCCGCCGGTGGCCGGTGCGCTCTTGCGAGCCGCCTTGGTGGCGAGCTGCTTGCGCGGCGCCTTACCACCGGTGGACTTGCGGGCGGTTTGCTTGGTGCGAGCCATGTTAGTTTCTCTTACACACAAACAACACTTGTACGGAACCAAATAACTAACCGACCGACTGACTGACTGACTGACTGACTGACTGACGATTGCGGAACGTCTGTTTATCGTGTACTATTTTTTTCGAATGGACTTTAATGCTGTTGACCTGGAATGGTCTTGACAGCGTCACCGGGCTGGGAGGGGCGAGTGTAGCTCGCCCCTGAAGATTAGAATTACGAGCTTTGATGGACGCTCGTGAAGTGATGGCGATCGCGGGGGAATGCCCCGCGTACGCTAATCATGGTGGGTTTCGTCCATTGGGACCCGCCGCGCCGAGGCGCGGGCGTGCCGTTAGATATGACTGGCCTCGCCGCCTCTTACGGCGGCGGAGAGTGGGACATGGGACTGAGGAGTGGGTCCTCCCAATGTATTGGGCGTTGGCAGCAGTGATGGGATCGTCGGGGTCCAGAAGCACGCTTCGAGGGCGTCGAAGACGTGGATGTGGGTGAGGAGCGTACTTACACGCTTCGACAATGAGTGGGTTGGAATGGGAATCTGCACGCTCGTAGTAGCGCTTGGCCAGGCGCTTGCAGAATTCCTTGAGCGATTCTAGCTCGAAGTCTTTGTGTAGGTCAACGTTGCGTACGTACCATGGGCATCCGGATGCCATTCGTAGGAATTTATTTTGGACCCTTTGAAGGAGGTCTATCTTGGTGTGTGCGAACACGACACAAGCATAGGTCATAACGGGACGGATGCAAGTTTTGTACAATGTCAGCTTGTTGCGAAGTGACATTTTACTCCGCTTGCAGATGAGCGGATACAGCCTGTTCATGACGTATGTGGCTTTGTTCCTGACATACGTGATGTGCGGCCGGAAGGAGAGTTTCGAATCTAGTACGACGCCTAGGTATTTGACCTTGGATTCCCAGGGGATCGGTTTGCCTTGCAGGTAAATAGTCGAGACGGTCTCGTAACGCTTACGAGGGAAGAGGACGGCTACGCTTTTCTCCGGGTTAACCTCGAACCGCCACTTGCTGAACCAATCGCCTAGGGCGTCGGCAGCTCGTTGCAGTCTTTCGGCTAGGATCCAAGCGGAGCGATCCGTGGTGTAAAGGGCGGTATCATCGGCATACATCGCAAGTTCTACTTTATCGGTACGCGGAATGTCGCTAGTGTAAAGCGCGTATAGTAACGGTGAAAGAGTGGAGCCTTGCGGGACTCCGGCGCGAACGGGTCTAGGGGACGATAGGGTCCCTTCTAATCTATATCGGAACGTGCGATTCGACAGGTATTCCCGAATGATGTGAACGAGAGAGTCTGGCAGAGCCATACGACGGAGCTTGAAGAGCAGGCCGTTGTGCCAGACCTTGTCGAAGGCTTTGGCGATGTCTAAGAAAATGGCCGCCGTGTCGCTACGAATCGATCTACGGACGTTATATTTCGCGATATGTTCGGTAAGCCGGTGAACTTGGTGTATGGACGAGTGGTGGGGTCTAAAACCGAACTGTTCGTTGATGAACAGTGCCTCGACTATTTCCTTTAATCTACTGAGAACGATTCTCTCGTAGATTTTCCCTAAACTGCTAATAAGACTGATGGGTCTGTAGCTGGAGGGAAGGTTGGCGGGTTTTTTGGGCTTGCGAATGCCTATAACTATTGCTTCCTTCCATTCGGTAGGAAAGGAGCAACCTGCTAAAAGAGCATTGAAAATCATGACTAGTAATGATACGAAGTGAATCGGAAGGGACTTTAAAACTTTATTAGGGATTTTGTCGGGCCCCGGGGCCTTTTTTGGGTTTAAGTCCTTGAGAATGGACTTAACCTCTTCTACGTCCGTGGGGCGAACCGGTTCGCCAGTCGGGGGCATCGAAGCCCACTCTGTGACCTCGGAGTCCACTTCCGTCAAGTGATCCGGGTCACATGGTAGGGTGCTAGGTGAGCATTGTGCCTCTAGGCTGTCCGCTAGGCATTCTGCCTTTTCAGTGTCGTCGGCCGCTATCGTATTATCGGGTTTTGTAAGCGGAGGCATAGTCGCCACTGTGTCGGATCGAAAGGTTCTCGACAGCGCCCAGTACGCCTGGGATGATGGCGAGAGCCCTTCGAGTCGACTATCCCAAGACTCACCTCTGAGCTGTTCAAATTGGGACTTGACTTGCCTCCGAAGATTGTTTAATTTCCTACTGTTTGCGGCATTCGGGCACGCATCGTGAGCTCTAGTAGCTAAATTTTTACGTCGGACTAGCTCCCTGAGCTTCCCTGAGATCTCAAATCTACCTTCAGGCAGATCTGGGACCTCTTTCGAGCAGCTGAGGAGAGCTTCTTGAATAAACGTCGTGAATTTGGACGCGGCTTCCTTGGCAACATCTACTGAGTCTATAATGCCAGGGATGAGATCGATGAGTGGAGAATCGTCCGCTTTGATGAGTTTAGCGAACTTTTTCCAATTGATGATAGTTTTGGTGGGTGGCCCTGAAGGGGAGTCTGTGCCTATTTTGAAAACAACTGGGCGATGGTCTGAGTCTAGTTCCGATAGTGATTCTATAGACCGCAGCCTGAGGGCGACGTTCTTTAGAATCACTATGTCCAGTACTTCTGGGTGTCCGTGATTACCGGTGGGAAACCGGGAAGGTGTCGGTGGACCTATTACGGAGAGGTTGTACCTGTCCGCGAGGCGTTCTAATAGTTGTCCTCGTGGACATGTCTTAGTAGAGTTCCAAATGGTGTTTTTACAATTAAGGTCTCCGGTCAGAAGGACGGAGTCTCCCATATTGAGGAGTAAACGAATGTCATTCTCTAGAATTGGTTTAGAAGAAGAATGATATACAGAAGCTATGGTGATTGGCTGATGGCCTGTGAGAAAGATCTGGCAGATAGACGCTTCGATGTTTTCGAGTGCCGCTGGTGGGTCTAACGGGACACAGTGGAGTGTCTTTTTGTAATAGATTAGGGTGCCTCCGCCTTTAGTGGCGAGTCTGTCGTTACGGACGAGTCTATAATTTGCAATTTTCGGATCGCGAATACTAGGTTTTAGGAATGACTCCTGTACGCACAGGATGTCAAGTTGATGCGCGGTAATGAAATCGCGGATTAGGTCACGTTGGCCGGCGACACTGTTAGCGTTAAACGTCGCGATGCTTAGGGCTCTAGGTTTGATACGCGCAAGGCGCGCGTCAGCGGGCAATGGCGTATTGCTGTTAAAAACCGCCATTGGAAAATTTACGCTTTAAAGCCCACGATGGCTTTGATGAGTTTCGCGTGGTCGACTGTGGCCTTAATTCTTGCCTGCTCGTTGCCGTTCGTTCGGCGTAATTTGTCGGCGAATACGAGAAGCTCGTCGATGTCGAAACGCCCTATGAATTCCGAGACGATCTCGGAGTCGGACGATTGGTTGGGTACGTACGCGGGGGCGGTGACCGGACGTGGGTTCACCTGCGGCGCGGTCGCGGGCCTTATCCACGCGTTCGTGGTCGGAGGCGGTGCTGGGTAATACACCTGCGGAGCTGAGGGCGCCACAGGTGTTCTTGTGAAGTTAGGGTAGGGTCTCGAAACCCTACCTGCCCCGCCGCCCTGCCCAGGATGCCTGCGGCGCGGGGCCCTGGGGCACCCGCGGTAATTAGCGGGGTGTCCCTGGGTCTCGCACAGCACGCAGCTAGGCGGAACGGCGGGGTCTGGGACCTTGCGGGGACAATCCGCAGTCCCGTGGTCTCCCAGGCATTTGACGCACCTAGGACGTGCGTTGCAATTTCGGGCCGAATGTCCGTACAACTGGCAGCGATGGCACTGCCCGATTAGGCCGCGGTTACGAGGAGGCTCCACGCGGAGCCCCGTCAGGTAACAAATCGCGCGGACGTTGTAGATTTGTTTTCCCGCGTGGAATGGTCTAAAATTACTAAAACACTATCGAACGGTTTTTTGTCCCTAAAGTGGTACATCCGATGTACCTCGCGGACGGGGAAGCCCTGGGACTGAAGGTTCCTGGAGTACGAGTGCGGACTCAATCTCCTTCGGGATTCCTTTAATGACGACGCGTAGATGGCGCTCTTCTTCAAGAGCATAGGTGTGGAAGCCAACGTTGGCCTCCCTGAGGTGTGCCGTGATGGCGGCGGTGGTCCGAGGTCGCAGGGCACTGGACCCTTGATGCCATCCTGGGTGGCGCGTGCAGTGGTGAAATTTACCTTCTGCACGAGCATCCAGGCTGACACCTTGTTCCAGGCCTGCTTGTCCTGGATTATGACGGGCGGGCGGGGCATACGTACCCTTGTGCGTCGCGGTGGCCTGAGGGGCCGTCGGTGGGTTCGCGGTCGCAGTGGCCTGAAGGGCCGCTGGAGGCGCGCGGGCCTCGGCCTGAAGGGCCGCAGGAGGCGCGCGGGCCTCGGCCTGAAGGGCCGTTGGAGAAGGGCGCGCGGGCCTCGGCCTTGAGGGGCCTCCTTAGTTTTGTCCGCCGGGAGCGGGAAATGGAGCCGCCTCTGCTGACCCGTGAGTCAGGGGGCGGCGTTTTTGGCTTTGGCCGTTTTTTTTTTGGTGTTTTGGAGGGCGCGGCCGTCTCAATGACCTTCGCCTTCCTTTTCGCCGCTTTGGTGACGACGGTCTCGAAACCGTCGTCGGCGAAATCCTCGGCCACATCCATCCCGTAATGGAGGTGGCCGGAGCGTTGGTTGAGGGGTTCGAACCCTCCAGTAGTTCAGGTGCATTCACCTGAACATTCTGGGCGAATACCGCGAGCCCGTCGTACGCGTTCGTATGATGACTTTTAAGGAATTCCACGAGGTTTTCCTTCGGTAACGCAAGTATGAAAGCGTCCATGTCGGATAATGAAACCCTGAGGGGGCGAAAAATAAAAACGGAAAAATAAAAGAGAAATAACTTAATACTAAATTATACCTCTCCTGGATCGGGCGGGGCAGGGCAGGAACCACAGCACAACACAGCACTGCGAGTCACTGCACTACACAAACACAACACGCACAAACGATAGCGGAGTCCGCATGAGCGTCCTCTACACCGCGCGCACAATCGGTTACGCACTTAGGCAGAGCCACTGGAACGAAGACGGAACGTCCGAGCGGTGTCGGCGGTCAGCGCGAGAGTTCATCGTGTACTATCCGGCCGCCTTTTTATGAACAACACACTACACTCTCCGCTCCGCTCTATCGCGCAAGCCGTCGTCCCTTTCGCGCGCGCGAAACGAAACGCTCCGAAAAAGGAACGAGCGAGGCGAACGGGCACGGGCACGGGCACGGGCACGGGCACGGGCGTCGGGCGGTGAGACTATCTCGTCGAACGAACGAACAAACAAACAACAGCCAATACATATCAAATGATAAATATCAAATAGGAATATATTTATTTATAATGAAAATAATATAAATTTTATTTATTATTATTATTATTATTTTTTTGACCCGTAGCCGTAACTGGTGGATTAATGATAGGATTAGAATTGAATTATCAATTATGTGCTAATTATCATTTATTATTATTATTATTATGTAGTAATTTATTATTAATTTTTTGTATTATTATGATTATTTTTCTAATTAATATGTCATTAGTTGATTGACATTCGTGTGTATATATTACTATTATTATAATTTTTTTTTTTTTTTTTATTTTTTTTTTTGATTAGTCTATATATTCACACGTGCATACTTCAAACTAACTAACTAACTCGAGGTAGACGTCTTGCGAGAAACTGTATTATAATTATTTTAACATGAATCATATAGTGGCCCTTAAAAGGGCCTTTTGAGAATGCGCGCGACGACCGTTGATGACGATGATGCCGATGCTGTTGTTGGTGGCGTATGCGTAGTGTATGGTAGTAATACACCACCGGTGCATACAGACGAAGACGCACACCACCACCACGCAGCACACTTTAGCACAACAACAACACCACCACCATACACACACACACACACACACACACACACCGTCACACGGCACGTTCGCGAGCGCATTCGATTTTTAACTTCGTCTCTTCGACGGACCACTTCACTTGGAGCTCGTGTACTTGGTGACGGCCTTGGTGCCTTCGCTGACTGCGTGCTTGGCCAACTCGCCGGGCAACAGGAGCCTCACGGATGTCTGCACCTCCCTGGACGTGATCGTGGACCTCTTGTTGTAGTGGGCGAGTCGCGACGCCTCGGCGGCGATGCGCTCGAAGATGTCGTTCACGAACGAGTTCATGATGGACATCGCCTTACTGGAGATGCCGGTGTCCGGGTGGACTTGTTTGAGCACTTTGTAGATGTAGATGGCGTAGCTCTCCTTCCTCTTGTGCTTCTTCTTCTTCTTGTCCGACTTGGAGATGTTCTTTTGGGCCTTACCGGATTTCTTGGCGGCCTTTCCGCTAGTCTTGGGCGGCATGATAACTAGTTTGTATTGTATACCACTATCGATGAGAAAGAAAGATATGTATACACACACACACACACTGAGCGTGCGGGACGTTTGTTAAAAAATCATCGGGTCTTCTATCTTCCGGCTTCTTGAGGAAGTCGGGGAACGGTGCCAGGGCGGATGCCCTCTGTCCGTGGTATCACACGGCGACCATAAAGATGGTCGCGTCTTTGGGTTTGCCTTGGGGCCGAGGGGGATGAGGAAAAACTGGTTGGTTACAGAGTTTCAGGGGGGGGGGGGGGGAGAAGTCTGAGGTGGGATGAGCTGTGTTGCCTCCTGGGCGGTCAGTCCAGCCGGGTGAGACTCGCAGTTTCCTGCGAGAGGCCCAGCTTAGACGACCAGCGACCAAGGGGCAGCTCAGGAGTCGGAATCGGGGTGGGTGAGGATATCCCTCGGTAGGCGCTTCCTGTCCGGTGGGCGGGAGTGCCATGGAGCTATGCTCTGCAAATGCAGGTGGTCCGATGAATCTGCTCGACTGAACGCATTAGCTGCGAGTCGGCGGATATGTTCCTCCAGGCTCTCTATCTTCAAGTCCTTCTGCAGCGTAGAGTTCCGCACGAAGTAGGGAGCCTGGGTGACACGCCTCAGGGCGGTGTTCTGAACCACCTGCAGGATCTTGCGTTGGCGCTCATTGGCCAGCGCATACCATGCCGGGGTGGCGTAGGTGAGGTGGGGCCTCACGAAGGCCTTGTACAGGGCCAATTTCGTCCGCAGCGGAAGGCGCGAGCGAAGCAGCGGACGCAGCTTGAACAGCGCTACTTTGGCGGCAGCGGCGGCTTTCTTGACCTGCCCGGACATTCTTAGGTGTCGGTCGATCGTGACACCTAAGTAGGTGGCCTCGGGCGTCCAGGGGACCTGCTGACCTAACAGGCGCAGCGGAGGAGGCGGTCTCGGGCGGCCCCCAAACGAGATCGCTTGGGTTTTCGCCACGCTGAGAGTGAGCCTCCACTCCGACAGCCAGTCAGGCAGCAAGTCAAGTGCACGCTGGAGCTTGGCGGCGGCGTGGTCCGGGTTGAGACTCTTTGAGAGCAGGGCGATGTCGTCGGCATAGAGTGCCAACATCGAGCCCTGCTCTACTGGGATATCATCCGTATACCAGGCATACAGGGCAGGTGATAGTATACTGCCCTGTGGTACCCCGGCGGCGATCA
>JAJHJA010001388.1:0-29864 GCA_021202915.1 Heliconius himera | reverse complement strand
TGTGTCACAACTAGTTAATTTTAATTTAAAAAAATATTTATTATAACAGATTTGTCAGTTACTGAAAAATATTTATTATAACAGATTTGACAGCGAAACTGTGCGGCGTAGATCGCTGAGGCTGTCCTGAGCTACTTTACACAACAGCAGTCTTATAGTTCCCATAAACGAAATTGCTAGCCTAGTTTTTTTTTCTTAGTTTACTGTACTGTTTTTTTTTAGCTTTACAGTGTATCCCGCACATAGCAGGATAGACACAAAAAACCTAGTGTTAAGACACTCCGTTCTCTATTTCCCACCGAATTCTAGCTTGCGTGTTGAGTGGCGGAACGCAACGCCGCTTTGCCTTTTTATAGTTTCCTGAATTCTATTTAATTAAAATTAAATTGTTCACATTTATACACCATAAACGACATGTTAATATTGTAGCAGATGGTATGTAAACGTACTACTTTTTAAACGCCTCGTGAATGAATTTAATTAAATAGATACTGTTAAACGAAGGCACGCCATGTTACTGTTAGGGGAGGAAAACGAGAGTCATCCTTCAATTTGTACGTTTTAGTAATAAAATTAATGAATACGGCATGTCGTAGGTTCAATTCTTGCTTGAAAATGTTTGTTTATATTATTCTATTTGGAGATCCGCCATTCAACAATGAACGTTCACAAAAAGGCGAACAATATGGAAGAAATATCAAAAACAAAAAAAATTGCGTCACGCTGTATCCCGCACACAGCAGAGACAGAGGGAACCTAGTGTTAAGACACTCGGTTCCCCACTTTCTGTCGAATTCTGGAGGCATTGCGTGTTGAATGGCAGAACTCAACGCCGCGTTTTTGGGTCCAGAGCGAAGAAATGGAAATGTAAATTTAAGTAAATATTTCACAGCGCCACGACTGGCCACTGGAGAAACTATATTGTCAATATACAATTTCCAAAAGGCGCGGGTTCGAGTCCCGCTGCGTTAAATTTCTTATACATTTTCATCTAATAGAAGAATATCGCTTCCCCTCTTCTTAACCCCGCTACTCCCACCTTTACAACGAAAACCCCCTATTCACCTATAATACAGGAAATTAAGATTCATAAATCAACCATACAATTTAATATAAGAATAATTTGCGTTTCATTATACACGTAGAGACATAAAAGGTTAAACTTACACCATTACTTCTAAGAAATGAACTCTGTTTTGTTAAATGATTAATGCTCACCTAATAATGAGTAACGGAGTCGTCAAAAGTCCCACTTCGATAATTAGCTTAAGCCATAGAATTTTACAATGGATTTTAAATTCTATTACGCAGGTACAAGGTTCAAATTTCTAAATTTTTGCGTTAAGTCTATAATTTTCGTTGATCGCAACGCACCTGCAGCGACTATTCAATGCTGTGTTGTTGTCTCTTTCTAATTTGGTTGGTGTGAAAGAGGTAGATGTATGTACGGTGTTTGTAGGTGCTAATATTTCTAAGAATCTGTGCAGGCACAGCAGTTATTTGTTGGTCGTTCCTGCTTTGTTGTGTTTGCAATGTTTAAAAATATTATTTAATTATGACTTAATATATTAAAACAATAAATATAAAATTATAAGGAAATTAAATGTTTTAGAGACCGGTCGTGGCCGGTCGACAGGTTGTGGGTTCGATCCCCACTCGAGGAAATGAAATATTTGTTTACATTTATATTTTCATTTCTTCGCTCTGGTGTCGAGGCAAAATCACGGAGTTGAGTTCCGCCACTCAACAGTCAATGTCTTCAAAATTCGGCGGAAAGTGGGGAATGGAGTGTCATAACACTAGGTTCCCTCTGCCTACCCTGCTCGAAAACTAGGCGGTGCTTCGGCAGCGAAATGTCTTAACAGTAGATAACATCTGTCTACCCTGCTCTTTATACGGGATACAGCTCTATATTAAAAGAGTTGAGTATATCTTAATTGTAATCAACTATTAAATATTAATTATTGATATTTTATTATTGATTGATTTGTTTGTTTGGAAGTACAATAATCAACTAGCACTTCAATTAATTCCAGTGTAACAAGTAGTAATAATTAATTAATTTATAATCAATTGTTAACGCAAATCAAATGATCAATAATTAATAAATAAAAATAAAAACATTAATCAGCTCCACGCTGTATCCCGCACACGGCAGGATAGACCGAGGGAACCTAGTGTTAAGTGTTAAGCTAGTGTACTCCGTTAACCACTTTCTGCCGAATTCTGGAGGCATTGCGTGTTGAGTGGCAGAACTCAACGCCGCGCTTAACCTGGACACCAGAGCGAAGAAATGGAAATATAAATTTAAGTAAATATTTCATCTCCTCCAGTGGGAATCGAACCCACAACCAGTCGATTTTACAGACACACTCTGTTCTCCTGCGCCACGACTGGCCTCAATAATAAATTAATATTTAATTATAATTACAATTAAAACTCTCCGAACTCTACATATTACATAAAATCTAACAGAATAAACAGCAAGTACACTGTTATCAAATGACTGAGCCAGTCTAATCGAGTGGTAGTAAAGCGAGAATGCTCACGTACCACCCACATATCAATGCGGCGTGAGGTGCACACGAAATCGTCTCTTGTGTAGACTAAAAATGTATGAAACGATAAGATTTTTATAGAATTGTATGTTTGGAGTACCTAATTTATATATTTTTTTTGTATTGTAATTGAAATTTTAAGGTAATAATTTGACATTATATTAGCTAGAATTTATTTCCAAAATCGTGTAATCTAAATTATATATATTATATATGCTTGTGTAATCATATATCTACATAATATATGCTACCCAAATGCGATTTCGCTCGCTTAAAATTATATTATAGCTAAATAACAAAAAAACCTAAATTATAGGCAAAAAAAGGTAGCGGCCGATGGTAAGTATACTTAGTACTTACATATGATATAACTGTTTTTTCATACCATTATTTACTCAGTAAAGTTAAGACTAAAGACATTATTTTTCTTTGACAGGTACTGAACCTGTTACCACACCGGAAATGCACTTAGAATAAATTGAAGAAATCAACAATTTTGATGAAGGAATCACAAATTAATACAGACACAAATTCGTTAGACTTAACCTATTAAAATACTAAAAATATAATTGTAGTATTAATATTTAATATCACAACTTTACGTTCTTGACATTTGATCTACTTACCCGGCTGCGCACAAAGGAGGGTAATGTGTTGGTTACATTATTCATTTTGGACATTTCAATAGATATAGACAGGAGTATATTTATTAAAACTTTATATAAGTTTGATTTAGGATTTAAATCTATATCAGATTCAGATATCAGAAAAGATCACTATATGTTCATAAAAAAGCAGGTCTCTACATATTTTACTTATAAAAATATCGAATTAACTCAAAATCGTGTATAACACGATCGATACTGAAAGGTTTTTACCATAACCTATTTTTTCTTTTATATTTCTTTCTATATACCGAAATTAGACAACGTTAAATATTGCTGAATACTTTATACTAACATTAGTAGCGTTTCGAGCACACCAATCGATACAAATACATACATACATACATATATACATATGTAATTTTTCTTCTCAGTAAGCAATGAATTATTAATTTGCCCATCGCAAACAAGGGTTAGTCTAAAAACTATTTACAAAGGCGGGCTATTATGCAGGAGAAATGGAGGTAACGCTTATATAGAACAGTAATAAAGGCTTTCAATTTATTTTTTCGTAAACACTCATTCATATATGTATGTAATACTAAGTCTTAGCTGCGGCTTCGTCTGTGTATGAAGAACTGTGTATGTTACAGCACATGCCAGAGGTGACTCTGATATTGAGAATTAACATTAAGTCTACCTAAATAAATGAAGTATCTATCTTTAAAAAGATTTTTTAATTTGAACCAGTAGATACTGTGATTACCTCCTCACTTCCGTTCCCATTGTGTGTTGAATGGTGGTACTCGCCGCGCTGTGATTCTTTACCAGAGCGAGAATATGAACAAAAAAATTCAATCCTCCAAGTGATGTCGAACCCACAACCGTCGACTTTACATTTGCCATCCCTACGCCACTGCGCCTGCGATGATAATTAAAACAAAAATCAGCTTCAAGCTATATCCTGCACATAGCAGGGTAGACAGAGGAAACCTAATGTTAAAACACTCCGTCCCCTACATTCCGCCAAATTTTGGAGGCATTGCGTGTTGAGTTTCGGAACTCAACAACGCGCTTTGCCTCCACACCAGAGCGAAAAGATGAAAATATAAATGTAAGTAAATATTTCATTTCCTCGATTGGGGATCGAACCCACAACCAGTCGATTTTACTGTCGCACTTAGTGCCCCTGTTCTACGACTGGCCTCAATAACAATGACGATGAGAAATATAGAAACTTAGCATTATTAATTCTATAACCAGAAAGCCTCTATGTCTTCTACCGCTACATCGCATGCAGCGGTCCAATTTAAAGAATGGCGTAATCAGTGAAGTTGCTATAATAAATTAAACTTTTTACTTCCAACGGATGTATGGAAGTACGGACGAAGAGATCTTTAGATTAGATAAAGTTAGAGTAAAAGCTTTGATACATAAAGGAGTGTCTTGAAAATACATTTTATATTATTTCCTCTTTATGCGGAATATAATTACTAATAATGTCACTTTAACTTTTCGTTCCGCTTCACGTTTAATCCCGCATAAATCGGGGAAAACGTTGAAGTTGAAGAAGACAATCTGTTTCCACTTTCAGCGATAATATTTGATATTCATTTAGAGGTGGAAGTCAATGCCGCGTTTCATTTTGTCAAAGTGGGAATCGAACCCACAACCATCGCGTCAATAGTTAAACGCTTGCCACTGCGCTGCACCGTTTGGTTAAATATATAAAGGAAACATTTTAATAGTCTTGTTACCAGAGTGAGAAAGGGGAACCGAGAATCACTGCGTTCACACTCAGACACTATCGCACTGCGCCTCCCTTAACTTAGTTTAAATAAATCAAAGAAAATAACATAATTAAAAAAACTTTTTAATAATAAATAATAACATAATTTATACGTTTAAATTATTATTAAAATAAGTAATTTAATAAGAAGAATAGTATTTCACATTGTCCAAATCGTTGTATTTTTTTTGAATATGATACATAGCGTTAAACCCACTGTTGATAAACCAAAGGTCAAAGTAATAAAGATAGCTGGCCGGACACTTTATATGTAAATAAAATTTGCTACGCAATATCACTTTGTGGATAAAACTGCAACATGTTTTTTTTTTTCAAAAATGTTAACGCTGAAACTTTTCGGTTTATTTGTATTTATATATATCTATGTATGTTTTATGCGACGTCAGTGACACAAGTCTCTGTTTTACACTGAAAGTGTGCATGCATGTTTGATATGCCTTCGTATTATCAATTTTTCTTCATGCTGTATTTATTCCGCATAATACTCTGTTCTCCACTTTCGAACTTAACTCGAGAAATTGCATATTGGGTGGCGGAACTCAATGTTGCATTTTACGTATGAGAACGTGTGGCTTAGTGGTCAGACCGCCTGGTCGATTTCCAGGAGGCGCGAGTTCAAGACTACGTAAAAATTTTTATACGTTTTCTAAATAAGTATTTTTCTTTCTTAGGTGTGGAATAACACTTTAAAAATGTTAAAAATATTGCATTTTATTTTACCAAAGTAGAAAAATAATAAAAAAAAACAGCTTCCTGAGATAGATTCGAACCACAACCTCTTCATTTTATATAATATTAGTAATCACATAAGTTATTTGGTATTTATTTTTACGCATTGTTATACAGTGTAAAGGTAAAAAAAAAAGTTTAAACAAAATAACATACCCTTTATGTTATTTAATTCTATGATATGTAGTCAGTACACAAGAAACTCAGAACGCCATCAAAAAATCCAAAGTGTTTAAATTATGAAATTATACCAATCATAAAATTGCTCTTCCTAGAAGGAGTATGTTTATCGTCTATTTGAATTTCCAGTTAGTGTTGAAAGAAATTTGATATTGTACGCATTACTCAATGCCTGTTAACCAAAACAAAAAGCGTAAAGTATATCTTACTTTACATAATTACGGCTTCGCTCGCTTAAACTTATTTTTGTATTGTAGCCAAAGGATAATTAAGTTTTTTTTATTTTATAAAAACTATCCAATGACCTTTCTAATACCTCTAAGAATATGTATATAAAATTTCATGATAATCGGTTACGTACTTTTGACATGAAAGCGTAACAAACACACTTATATTCACATTTTCAATATTAGTATATTTATCATAGATAATGTACCTAAAAAGTTTTAACCTTATACGAAACTTTATTTAACGTTGAACTGTAGTTAAAATGGCATTCCCAGAATAAGAATCAAACCCATAACGATGCCCTCACATTGTAATTCAACACAAGACTGCCAAGACAACTAAGCAGCTTACTTGTAAATGTAATATGAAGTAGTAATCTACGCAAAATTAAGAGAAAAGTCAAGGGGGTCTCATTTACATAAGGATACCGTATTAAATATTCATTAGATAAGTTTACAAAGAAGTTGCGCGGTCTTATTAGACTGGGGGAGTGAATGGGATGACTTTATTTCTTTAGATTTCGTGTTCAAAAGTACCTACCTTTACCCTACCGTACCTATGTTTCTTAATTGTTATTGTGGTTGGAGATGCTAACAATGTTAGCCGTAATGGGCAGTAATTTTAAATTTATTTAACCTTTTTAGGGTTCCGTAATGTCGTCGCAAATAGTTAAACAGGACGACATTACTAAGAATCCGCTGTCCCTCAATCAGCAGAGTGTACAAAATGAACAATTGAAATGATAATAGAATAGATGATGATAGACAATTGAAATTATCACAGACTATGTATTTCTGATGCCGCTACAACAACAAATACTAAACAAAACCTACTACAGATATGATTTTTGCCGTTTTTTTTATAGGTGTTACGGAACTCTACCTGCGCGAGGCCAACTTGCACTTTACTTTTTTTTCTGTAATATATTAGTTTTACGCTTGGTCGGGGTAGCTAGAAAGAACCTCAAGACAGTGCGTTCCCCATCCCCCGCTCGAGACATAGCATTTTTATTCGAATTTAAGATAGTAAATATTTTACTTACTACCCGCCACTCACCCAATGCCTCCAGAAGTCAATGGAAAATGAGGAACGGAGTTTCTTAACACCAGGTTCCCTCTGCCTACCCTGCTGTATGCGGGATACAGCGTGAAGCTGATTTATTTTATTTATTACGTACTAAAATAACTCAAAAGAATTAAACAGAAATTTTTAATGCCTATTCTAATTACAACATACGAGCGATGACCAAATGATTGATGGTTGAAACGTAAATCCTAATTAGTATTAGAGTAATAAAATCTATTGCTAACTATCGTAAAGTCGGTTATTATGTAGGCCTGTTTGCCTTACGAGCTTCAAGGAAGTGCCAGTGGTTTAAACAAGTTAAGAATTTTTTATGTTTATTTCTGAATAAGCTTCATAATATTGGTTCATGGAAAAGATATTGATATTTTATGTTCTTTAACGGTTACGAAACACGAGGTTTGAACTGAGCTATTTAAAATTATTTTTCAAATAATATCGGGATTTGTATATTTATTGATATTTCTTCTTGATTAAAGTCGACTCGGATAAAAACGTGAGGTACCTAGGTTTTTAATAATAATAAAAGTTCTTGCACTTATTGTTTTTGCATAAAAAAAGCTTTAAGAAACTAAAAAATGTATGAGAAGATTAATTTATTTAATGATTAAATGATATAAACCACATTTTAAGTACCTACGTGGCTACTTTTATACGAAATAATTTTAAACATTTACAACTACTCTGTGCCTACAAGGCTCTCTAAAGAAATACTACTAAATGTCTAACTAGAACGCCTTTTGTTATGCCATTTGACCTTCAAGTCAACCCGACTATTATAGATATTGAATGTATAATAGCCACCTGAAAGCTAATATTCATTATTCTGTATATGATATGTACATAAAATAATATTATGTTAAAATCTGTATGTCTGTACTAATATTGTAAAATATAAGTAACTTTGTATGATTGTTAGACTGTTACAGCTAATCTGCTAAACTGATTTTTATGAAATTTTTAAAGGTTAGAAGATTTTTTAATTTATTAAAAAAAAATCAATTTTTGTTGCCATGTTTACTGTTTTCAAATAAGTTAGAAGAAACCAGCCATCTACATATTTTTCCCGACTGCTAAGGAAGGGTTATTACATTCATCATACAAAAAAAATATGCTCAAAAGAAAAAAAATGGCTCTATCTATCTTATTTTTTACCTTTTTTCTTTTAAAAGTAAACGTTGAAATCGCTACGAAGAACGAAACTAAAACATATATTTTACAAAAGGTAGGTAGGTAACTTACAAGAACCAAGTCAGTAGTATTATTGAATATTTAATTGTGTTTCGGTTTAAACGCCTGTTCCAACTTCCACTATCTAATTGACATTTAAGTTTGTAATTTTGTTTTAAAGCAAGATTTACAAAGTAATTTAAAACTATTAGTGTCTTGCTTTTTGTGATCTGTAGGTGTTAATGTGATATTTTTCTTTTATATTAATAATGTTTTGCTATCGTGTTTTCTTTTCTTACATTTCTAATATAATACTATGCATGAATGGCACAATTTTTACTTTTGTAAGACCCTTCCATTTTCCAATTCTTGAGACATTGCGTATTCTGTGGGGGAACCCGACGCCGCGCTTCACCTCGTCACCAGAACGTGGAAATGAAAATATTAAATAGATAAAAAACGTATAAAAATTTTACGTAGCAGGATTAGAACCTGCGCCTCTTGGAAACCGACCAGGCGCTCATACCACTAAGCCATACGTTCTCATCAAGCTACGTCGAAATGAATTTATTTATACGCTTGTTACAATTTATTTATGTTGTTAGCATCTCTGTAGGGATCGGTCCTCCTGGTCGGTTTTCAGGAGGCGCGGGTTCGATTCCCGCTACGTTCAAACTTTTATACGTTTTCTAAATAAGTATTAAATATTTTACTCTTCTAGTAGGAATCTAACCCACAACCGCCGCGTTTGCAGTCACACGCTTGTCCACCTGCGTCACGATGGCTTAGATAACTTAAATAAATCACATGCTCACATTATAATTATTCAAGGCTCGTGTAAATCACGTTCAGTGTACGGACGGGTGCGTAATATGTATTTCCAGACCATTGAAACAAATAAGGATTATATTAATCTTTTAAGCGGATCTTTTTTCCTTACTTTTGCTTATTTTGTTTTCAAATATTTTAATAAAAAATTTCTTATTTACAATATTTTTTTCTTTTTCTTTTTTCTTTTAATATTACTTTCAGCTCGATACCTCCAGTCTACTAAAAACCAGTCTTGACAGGCGGACAGACGGACGAGCAACAAAAACGAAAATGATCCAAAGGGTTCCTTTTTTTCTTTTTAAGTAAGGAACCTTAAAACCCCAAATCTATTACAATCAATTAACTAATCCAAGATACATATCTAAATACTATCTTTACTAAGACAATACCATTTCAACCTGCCCCGTATAAAGCAAGAGCGCTGTCGCTCAAAGCGGGCACCATCTAGTAATTGTTGGGTGTTGCCGCGTAATAATAGCGTGCTTGCGGTCTCTGTGCAGAGTAATGTGTGCGCAGACAAAACAAAAAAGTTTTTTTTTTATTTTATATGTAAAGATTAAATTGATTTTGAGTTTTTTTGTTGTAAGATATATGAATAAATTATGCATCAAATTGTTTTTGTATGGAACATGATATTGAGCATCGTATTAAAAGTAAGTATTTTCTAAAACTCATTACATTAAAGAACCACGAAGATTAAATTTCTTTTATGCACTCGTATAAGCAGTCGCTTGTATGGGAATCCACAAAGCCTAAAGAAAAATCAAAACTTTACACAATGCAACACGTCAAAAAAAAAACAAATTAAATAAAAACATCGTTCATTTATCAAATGTTTATTTACTGTATCATAGTACCAAATCTGTAACCTGAAATATATTCATTATACTTAACTATTTATATTTCCATTTCTTCACTCTGGTGTCGAGGCTAAGCGCGGCGTTGAGTTCTGCCACTCAACACACAATGCCTCCAGAATTCAGCAGAAAGTGGGGAACGGAGTGTCTTAACACTAGGTTCCCTTAGCCTACACTGCTGTGTGCAGAATACAGCGTAAAGCTGATTTGATACTTAACTACACTTTATATAAAAATAAAACAAACAAAAGTTTAAACTTTTATTTATAAATAATAAATATTCTTTCACAAAATCTAATCTACATGAAAGAAGAATCGTAATAATATAGGTACAGCGGGAATTAATCGCGGCGCGCAATAACGAGTGAATATTTAATTGAACGGCCGCGTGGGGGTCAGTGATCGGCGAACGACCGAACTGGAGTCCGAGATATGTATGTATGTGGATGAAAGAAAAAAAATACTGACTACACGTCTATGTAGGTGAGGGTTTGTGGGTTTTTTTTGGTGTAAATGTTAGTGTTTCGCGGGTTTGCTTAATGTTGCACTTTTCTTTTGTGTAAGTTTACGCTGAACCCGCATGTAAATGGGTAAGCTACGGAAACTAGTGTATAGACACTATGTTCTCTCCAATTAGTGCCCATTTTTTGAGATATTGTGTGTTGAGTTTCGGTAATCAACGTCCCGGTTTGTCTTATTACCAGCGAGGAGCGAGGAAATGAAACAAATAATATCAAATCGCAGAATCGAATCCATAATCATAGTGTTTACAATCAGACGCTGTGCTGTGCGCCACAACTTCCTCCATGAAAAAAAAATATTGAAATATCTTAAACAATATCTTCACAAACTAATAAAGTAAAAAAAATAATAATAAAAAGCACCATGTAATAATCATTGATTAAAACCAGCTATTTTGCACCCATACCGTAAGCTTAACCTCATACGTTTTACCAATTATCGCGTACACATTTTTAGGGTGACCCATTGTACCACCGGTGTTATTGAACCCGGGACCCCCTAAATAATCCCCTATTGTTGACTTTGAAACGGAATTATTACTTTTTACGGTTTAGCAACCTCGTATTTTACTTATCTCGTATACGTGAATAGTAATTGTATTATTCTTTTGTAAGCGAGGGTTGCCATTTGTTGCGTCCCCTCAAGATCCGATGCGGTTTTTAAATACTTTTTTTGTTAGTTGTGTGTAAAAAAAACGACATTTTTTTTATTTCAATTGCGATTGAAAGAACGAATGAAATGATAAAATAACAAATAACAATAAGTGCAGATCAATGTTCAAGTGTACGTTGGTACGTCTACTTTAGAGGTTTTTTTATATTTTTTTATTATCTTTTTAAATAATATTTTTATTTCTTACTTTGTGTTATTAAAGGAAATATTTTTTTTTTTTATTTTTATAAATGACGAATAAGAATCAACGTGGGCTTACTTATAGGCTATTAAATGTGATTTCTTTTTAAACATGCTTCGCAAAACTTAACTTTTAATATTGGTGCATTATCGTAAGGCTGAATGTCCAGCGTGTCTAATAGCTATAATAATCTCACGTAATGCGCTATTATTACAGGTTCTAATACTGCTCGATATGTTAAATACTCTATCATAAATATTTAGTAACTTGTTAATTTTGATCTTTTTATGTAAAAACTGTATTCTTAGCATCATCCCTGGCGAATGAAGCATGGAGCTAAAAATTTTTTATTTATTATCCAAGAAAGGACAGACCTCGAATGCTACAGTTTTTGCATACCTCTTTACCCTTGCCTTTGTCATCAATTTATTCATACATATATGTAAAAACTTACAATTAAATAAACAGATATTAATTATTACAAAATTAAAAAATCATAATAAAAATTAACTAAAAACACGACCATCATAGTGTATTGTCGTCTAATCTACATATAATTGGCATGGTGATATAACAAGTAGAAATGCGTGTGATTCAGATTTTTTTATAGTTACAGCGCGACCTAATAAAAATGAATTAATAAAAACTTCTATTTCATACTGAATTAATAAAAACTTATATTACTGATTCTAAATGAACTAACAATATACAAAATTACATACCACCTATAATTTGTGTTGAACTAAAATCGTATTAAACGTGGGAACACTAAAACCTGAGTCATGGTGTAACGGTATCTCGAATCTTGATACCGTCACAGCGGTAGCTAGGTATTTTAAATAAATTATACCAATTATTTTAAGGCTATCATGGTGCAGTAGCACAATCTCTGACTGTAAACACGACGGTTGTAGTTACGATTCCATTTGAATTAATTTGAATAGACGAATATTCATGTCTCAAATATTAGGCGGAAATTAGAGAACCAAGTGTTTTATATTGTTATATTTTATATTGTTATATTCACTACATTCTCTTTGCTGTATAAATATTAAGAATATTATATCCAAGATAGTGTAAGTGACTGCGGTAACTCTGGCCAGGTACAGTAATTTACATCTAAACAATCTCTTGTGATATATTATTAAGTGGTTTCTGAGATTAGCGCGCTCAACCAATCAAACTCGTCAGTTTTATATCAGTAGGTATATATTATAATGCAATAAGTATACAAGCTTAGAAATCTCCATACAATAGTGTCCTTATTGCTTCGATTATCTTTGAAGATAGCGGTATATAGCCTTAAATTGACTCATTTTCATTCTACAATTTAAATAATGTATTGGTAAATCCTACATACATAAACGTGCACCTAAAGCATATATATAGTTAGTAAATAATAAATATCTTTTTATACTTATTTTAATGATAGATAGTAGGCAGCCGTAAGTTTGAGAAACACGCTCGCCTTTCTGTCCTTATTGAAGATCTGGCGGGCATAAGATAATACATATTTAAAAATGATTATTGTCCTTGATTTATGAGTAAAAAATAAATGATTTTCGTATTCGACTTTCCCGCTTTAGAAAGCCAAATTATGGCGTTGAGTTCCGCAATTCAATAGATCTCAAATTCCGCCGAAAAGCGGAGGACGGTGGATTTGAGTGTACCTATATGATAAGCATATAAATATTATGATATAAAATATAACAAAATAATATCCATATTTATAATTTATTACAGTTTAAATAACCGTCCTCATTCTCTCAGTTTTGATTCCGATATCTTATCTGATTTACTCTGATGTTAAAACCTATATTCTTTAGTAAGATTGCAAACGCGCTGTGCATTTTACTTTTCGTTGGCATTGTTTATCGTTCTTGTATACATATTTACGATCTCCTTTTTATAATAAGTTAGTATTTAGTTCATTTGCCCGCTCTACCATCGAATAGAGCGGCGTTTAGTTCCGCAACTCAATATGCAGTCTTAAATTAAGACGGAAGGTCGAGGACGGAGTGTGTGGACGCTAGGTTCACCTTGTCTAATCTTTATATGCGGGATAAAGCGTGAAGCTGTAAATAAATAAATAAACATAGCAGGATTCGAAATGACTACAATAATACATAATATGTACGCTCATACTTTTTATTTATTTTGTTACGTTGAAATTATATACAGTTGTTACAACTTTTGTTATTGGCGGCCTTGTTAAAAGATTTTTTAACAAATACCAATACCGTGACATGAACAGGAACTACATTACTTTGTTGCTTTACATGAATACGCAATATAGTTTTAATCTATACCTACTGTTGAAAAAAAACTGAAGACTTTGTTTGTTTGAATGCGATAATCTCAGGAACTGTTAGTTCGAATTCAAAAGTGATTTTTGTATTTGATAGTGCACTTATCGCAGAAGGTTATACGTTGTATTCTATCACGTTATTCACTTGGAAAAAAAAATTGTTACTGAAAAAAACGGTAAATGTACCATAAAAGTGAATTTCAATAACAAAACTGAACGTCGTCTTTTTGTTTTCAAAGTTTATTGGTGCGTAATTGTATGTAAATTAAAAAATAATCAACAAGACATTACAATAATGAATATTAAATTGAATCCATCGGGCGATTTGTCGTAAAACATCGGAAACGGAACCAATTATTTTTGATTTTTTTAACTTCCTGTTGTATCCCGCTTACTAGGAGGGTAGCCAGAGGGTACCTTGTGTTAAAACACTCCGTTCTTTACATACCAATTTTATCATTACGTGATTATTAAGACATTTTTAGTCCGTCGGCGTCTATCTCGTGATTATTAGGACATTTATAGGCCGTCGATATCTATTCCCATTAGAGGGAATGAAATATTTCATATTTTTATTTTTTCGCCCAGATAACCGGACAAAGCGCAGGGTCGACTTGAATTTTCTCCAATTAATACCTTATCTCGAAACACGGAATATCATTTAAATACAATAATATAAATATAATAATAAATATTACATATATAGGTTTCCTCTACCTATCCTTTCATACTCTAGATACAGCGTGAACCTAAGAAAAATATCAAATACTTACATATATAAATATATTTTATTTTTAAAGTGTTATTCCACACTTAGGAAAGAAAAATACTTAATTAGAAAACATATAAAAATTTGAACGTTATATTATAACGGTTTCCAGGAGGCACGGGTTCGAGTCCCGCTACGTTCAATTTTTTATACGTTTTCTAATTAAGTATATATAAAATACAGTATAAAACCAATTAATGCTAATTGACATATCAGTACCTATATTGTTCAATTGTACTTAAGTCAACTAATAGAAACGTACAGACGTACACTTAGTTATTGACCTGTCAGATTGACTACCTATATGTAAACATCATTGATGACTTCGCGTGGGTTCCCAAGATCAAATATTTATGTCCAGTTTGGAAGTGAGCAATATTAGTCGTCAATTTCTAGAGTTCCCACGCTTAAATCACTTCACTGTAGCTAGTTGAATGCGTGAACCAGGTTATGTCATAATAACGGCTGTTTATGAGTTATCTATGGTTATAGTTGGTTAAAAAAAACAACCTCTTGCGTTTTGCTAGCTAGACGAGTGGGCAGAGGGAGGTCTTGTGTTAGGACACTCCGTTCTCCATGCATCTCCCATTGCTTGACGGAGAAATAAAAATAATTCACTTATCCATGTAGAATTGTTTCTACATAACTAGTAATTTAAAAATGAAGATATATAAAATAAGTTACGTACAAAATATAATAAACTAAAAAATATTTTGTGCATTGTGCGTAGTGGGACAGTGTCTGACGCAATGGTTGTATACTCACGAGAATGAATTATCTTTATTTTTCCACTTTGCCAGGACATAGAGCGAGATTGAGTTCTTCCATTCAACACGCAACTTGTCACTAACTCTTTTTCTTTTTCTCTGCGTACACTGCTATATAAATAATAAAGCATCACAAAAAAAAAACATGTATCTATATAAAAAAATTAAAACTACTAAACATCATCTTACCTTCCCTTTTCACACATAAAAAAAAATCACAAAAAAACCGTCCATACAATATCATCAATCTCGCATAGTTTTATTCTACCCGTCACGTCTGCGGCTGACCGCGTTTAAACAACAATTTGCACCTACAAAGACCAATTACGTCGATACAGTGTCCATCAAATGGTAGTGAAAAATGTTTGTTCGTTGACCGGCAAAAAGGTCCGGGGAAAAATAGCCCATCCCATACATCATAGCCGATGATCGCCATGCCGCCATGGCAAGGAAAAATCACGGGAAAATACCTCTATAGAATATCGTAGGGAAAAATTTTAGTGAACCTTTTTATATGGGTGATTTATATTGAATGTTACTTACGGGTAGCGATTATGACTTATGAGATTGATTTATAATGTGAAATGTGTGGAGTTGGTCGTGGATTCGGTTTTTATTCTTAGAATGTTATAATGTTGATGGATGAATCTTATTATAGAATAAAGATGTGACTGGCTTAAAATGATGGTGGTAGCTATTTTTTTTCCTTTTTAAAACAATTTTATTTGTTATCTTGTTGTTGTTATCGCGGCGTTAAGTTTTGCCACTGAACGCATAATGTCTCGAAAACTGGGTGGAAAGTGGGTAATGGAGTAGTTATAACATGATAACTTCACGCCATCTTGAAAAATTGATTTTAACAAGCAGACAGACAGCCAGATAGACAGACAAATATATTTATATTAAAATTCGTATTGTAAGCTGTGATAAATATTTGATTTATATAAAAATATATTTAATAGGAAGTAACTTAACAAAACTTAGATAACTAAGATAGACTTATGATAAAATATAATTAATTAAAAAAATGCATTTTTCCTTCCTCGTCCTCGTTCTAAAGTATAGGGCCGACAAAGTCATGCGCAGTATGCAGTAAGATATAATTTATTCTGATCAAGAGATAGTGCGGTATTGAGATTTATTGCTAAGAAAATATGCGGAACCTTTAAAAACATGTTTACCACAATAGAAAATGTAATAAATATTAAACTGGCGGTTAGGTACTCAGTTGGAATTCTTATTAAAATACGTAATATGAATAATAAACAGACATCCCGCAGATATCAAGGTAGGCAGAGGGAACATAGGAACTTGGTGTTAAAACACTCCGTACCCATTGAGGCACCTTAGGCTAAATTCTGGATGTTTTGCGTATAAATGGTGGAACTTAATGGAGCACTTTGCCTCGTTACCAGAGCCAGGAAATAAAATTATTGAACGTTTTTTTCCGTGAGTGGAAATCGAACTCACAACTTTCGTTACGTTTCGCGTTAACAGGCGCACGCTTGTGCTCCTACGCTTAGACATGATGTTAACTTGGCTGGTGATTTACCTTTTTTTTTTGTGCAATAAAAATTTTGTATAATAATTAATAGTACTCCAAAATTATGTTTAAACGTTTTACCAAAAATGTAGATAATTTATTTTAAAATACTTATATATTAAAGCTAGTATATGAACCTATTTTTTGGCAACGTCTTTTTAAAGTAGTAATAGGATCCTGTTTCAGTCTTTGACTACGGAACCCTAAAAATATATTGTGAATTCATATGATATACATACACCGATTTTCTATAAAACATGACAAATTTAAATAATATTATATTATATCGCATTTACAATAATCTCATCTTATACAGATAGCAGTGTAGCATTATACAAAACCATGTTTATTCAAAAGACTTGTTAAATTTATTCGCTTAATGCGGATAAGTTTCAGAGAAACAGGAATAACCCTCGACCCGCAGTACCTCGAATATTCGCTTTTTGTTCAGATTTTGTGCTTTACATAGAATTTTAAGGTTACAATACGCCCATATCTTTTATAATTCGATAATTTTAATTAATTATATGGAAATTGATGTTGGTGCTTTGTTAAGGACTGCCGAGTCGTGGTTAAAAATTATTAACAATTACATTAAAAATATTTAAATTTAGAACTGAAACGGAGCTGGGCGTCTTAACAGCGGGATACAGCGTAAAGCTGAAATAAAATAAAATTTTTGCACAACCCACCCACCTAATATATGTATCAAATTGATTGCTTGATTTGTAACATGTAATACGCCATAAAAAATCTAGAAAGCTTGTTTCAAAAGATCTGTATTTTTTATTCATATTTTTAAGTTCAAGTCTTAACGCTTACATAGGTATTTATTGCAAGATTTTAATTTGTAAAGGCCACTGTGGCAGTAACACACCGTGAGTGCAAACGCGTTGGTTGTGGGCGTGATTGCTACGAAGAAAGAATTATTTTCAGTCCAGCGACGTTGAATTCCCAAAATTCAATACGAAAAGAACTGAATGCCTTGGCTGGTCTACCCTATATATAAAATAAAGAGCGAATGTAAAGAAACTATTTAATTTACTATCAATAAGCATTTTTTTGGACTAATTATTCACAAATATTTCTATGTCAAACAAGATATCTTCTAAAATATAAACATAACAAGTTAATTACTTATTCTATAACAGTACTATGGAACAATTGTACCCATTATAGTTGTTATATTATAGAGCGTCTGGCCGACCACAATTAAACTAGAAACGTACGACAATGCGCCCGAAATTCCATTACTTCTGAAACTAATATCTTTGAACATATACTGCTTTCATAGATTAGTATTCCCATTCGGAGCAATTCAAGAAATTATAGTCATTTGCATTTTGGAAGTTTGCATGTTCAAATGAAACGGAATCAACGGGTATTTGTTGTAATGGGTTTTTGCGGTCTGCAGATATTACCTGAATATCTGGTCACTCTTGGTCAGTCTTGAGGCGCAGTCGGACAGTATCGCTCGGAGTAGGACGGAATACGAAGTGTTTTTAGGTTAGTCAAAGTTCAATCTGTGCGCGTGTGAATTTCCAAACGTTCTACAGCTTAACTCTATGGGACACATTTTGATCATTTATTCAAAAATTACAATTATCACGTATAAGTCACTTCGCAATGTCGTCCACAACTTCCTGCAAAATTTCAGAGCGTACGATTTAGGACGAGTAGCAAGCATTACAACGAAACAAACTTTTGACCAGTAAGAGCTTCACCTCGTTCAGCTCCATGAAAAAAAAGTTTTAAAAAATAGAAATAATAACAATTGAGATTTATGTAAGTTTTACAAGGTTTCTCGGATAAATTTAATTGGTTGAAGAATGGGTCGCGAGTATTAATTCTTTTATACTGTATTTATGTGTGTAACGAGGCTGTAAACGTGAATGTGATTGGGTTCGATTCCCACACAGGACAATGATAATCTTTAAATTATTTTTAGACAAAACGCGGCCTAGGGTTTGTGGCTAGTCAACACGATGTTTTGAGTTGAGCGGAAAATGGACAACAAAGTGTTTTAACACTAGTTTTCCTCTGCCTATCCTGCTAAAAGGGGGATAGAGCGTGATACTATGTATATCGATAGTATTTGCCTGCCTCTATTAGAATTATCGACAATAACCACGAAGTCAATAGGTTACGCGATTTATGCAGCACACTTAACATGGTGACATATATTCGGACTTATCTGTAAGTGGCATCACACATCGCGTAATATGAATCGATTGATGTCAAATAGACAATTTGAATCGTTTTACAAAATCAGTGCACGATCTGGTGTTGAATTTAATAGATTTAGGTTCAATTCTTATTTATAAAATGGATACATCGCTTCCACGATTTTCAAGAAACACGGGTTCATATCTTCCCCAATGCTTAAAATTTAAAAATTACTTTGTTTTATAGAGCAAGAGCCATCGTGGCCTAATTATTACCTTTTCCCCACAATGATAAGTCGAAGTATTTTGTCGAAATAGGAGAATAAAGTGTCTCGACATCAGGCTGAAGGTTCACTCTGCCTACCCAGCCACATGCGAGAGAGATTTAAAGAAGAAAGAGTATATTTTTATAAAAGAATAGCTTAATTTCTATATTCATCTTAAAAAAATAGACGCAAAATCTATTTTAGCTTCCCTTCTACTCTATAAATCTATATGGAAACTCACGTCCTTGTTTCATCATTTATTGTCAGTGCAATCACGAGAATCTCATTATCGCCGATTGGTCCAGCCATCTGTCGCCCGAGCAAATAATCGATACTTACATTTGGTATTACAATAGTTCACGATTCACGTTACACCGATTGATCGTTCTACTAATTTTTTGTATGAAGATT
Source organism: Heliconius himera (assembly GCA_021202915.1). NCBI lineage: Eukaryota > Metazoa > Arthropoda > Insecta > Lepidoptera > Nymphalidae > Heliconius > Heliconius himera. The sequence goes on along the minus strand of JAJHJA010001388.1, from coordinate 10,209 downwards.
ATTTTGCTTATAGATTTTTCCGGTTTAGTTTTTTTTAGATTTACTCTGTATTTCGCGTAAAAAACAAGGTAGGTAAAGGAACCCTGATGGTACAGATACTAACTACATTTATAATCAACAATATTCGCGACATTGCCTGTTAAATAGCGGATCTCAACGCCACGTTTTATCTTGTTACCATAGCGTGTAACGTAATTCATTCCTCCGATTTCATCTGTATATTTCGATTGTATTTCTTTGGCTTTTTATTTTTTCCTGTTTCTAATACATAGTAGTTAAAAATAAAATCATTTAGTGGGTCATTACATTTCTTTTTTATTTTTTTTCTAAAACACGTACACTATATTTTAGGATTCCATCGTTATGTCACATAGTTTGCCAACAGTTGTGACAGTACTTACGTCCTACACTTGACTCGACAGACACTTAAAATCTTCGTTTGCGGCTCCCAGCCTCATTTGTCTATGTTTTTACTAAAAAAAAAATTAAACATATTTTTTTTTTAAATCTAAAAAATTATTTAGAACTTATTTTATTTTATTCTTTTAATATTAAGATTATGTTTTGGAGGTAAAATAAAGACAAATTTAAGGACACTTGATAACATGAAAAACGGCAGTACCCGATTTTATTATTATAAAAATATCTTTTATGCTATTTTAATATTAGTTAAGTGATTATTAAGGTCTCTGTGTGCGACTCTGAGATATGTAAATTTAGATATTCAGTTTAAATGCACATGCCTCTCGAGAGTTGGCGGTGATAATTGGAACAGTGTTTCACTTCAGTTCTGTCATTTAACAAAATTTGTCAACTAAATATTACACATTTAGGTAAAATTTTTGAACTTATAATGTATGTACCTACTAATTAATAATTTAATTTACTTACATTAAATTTAATGAACTTAAAAGCTTACAAAATATAAGAAACTCCATTGAAGCTATTGTGGTTCAGGTGGGAAGTATCTTTATTGTGCATCCATTATCAACTATATAAAAAACCATAACTGATCAATATCTGTATAAGGAAAATAGACGAGAAAAATTGTTATAAATTTGTGTTGGCGTTTATCTTCTATCTAATAGACTTTAAAACAATATTTTTTTAATTATTTATCTGTTCTTTTGTGCACTCTAATCTCAGAATTATTAGACGCATATTATTTATTATACACGTCAATTGATTCTCTAGTAATCTTTAAAACAATGTAAAAAATGTCTTTGCCTGATTTGCCTTAAAAAACTTAAATTTAAAAAAAAAACGCTGTTTACCCCTAAAATTGAGTAAAGGTACAAGTTACAGAGCTAAAAGGAAGTAAAGTGGGTACTGGTTCATAAAAATTCAAGCGTGAATGTTTATTGAGATGGCAAAACGATTCTGTATCTGACATCACCCTAAAAGGTTTGGATATTTAGGCAAATATCCTCCGCCTGAACTACTATCGTCGTTGGATTTGTATTGGAGTGCTGGAATATTTTAATGTGTAACTGCTGTTAAGTGGACTAGCTGTAAAATGTTTTTATTATATAATATATTTTTTTAAAAGAAACTGTCACGGTGAAAAAAAGAAAGCAAATTAAAAATGTACTTCATATCTCGAACAATTATACACTTACATGGAAGTAGGTAGATACCTATGTAATAAAAAAATACCTTTTTATAAAATCAGACAATAATCCAGTTGTAGACAGTTACAATTTACAACCCGTTCTGAGTGATTACGGCGTTATAGTACATTCGACGAGTCGTGGCCGCTCTAAGCTTAGGCTTTAGGAACTTCAAGCATTGTTCACTCAGGTTAAAAAAAACTGAAATAAGAAAAATCTAAAATAAAATCTGCACAACCATTTACAGCTAACTTTAGGGCGGCCACGACTCGTCGACCGTACTGTACTCGTAAATTTCACGTGCGCCAATACCGCCGCCCGTTTAAGGAGCCACCGTGTTTACGTGTTCGCTTTAATTGAACACCGACTGATCAACGCCGAACTAAAAGTTTGGTGTCGTGTTAATTTTATTTATTACCCATACATACATATATATATTGTATGTAGATACATTTTAAACGAAATAAACTGTGTTGTTATAATTGGTTTTCGTTTTTTTTTTTTGCTTTATTTTTTGTATGAGGAGAAACTGTATGATATTTGTAATTGTTGTATTGTTAAAGAAGTTTTATGATCTTATAATCTATAGAATATATAGAATATATATTTATAAAAATATAAGTTATAAATGATACTATAAAAAAGTATAAAAACTATAATTTTAATACTTTTGATTTAATGAGTGTCTATATATTTTTTACTATTCATCCGTTATACTTTAACTGAGAAATAGAAATAAGTCTATTAAAAAAATAATAATTTAAAATTAATAATCAATCAATATCTTATTAAATTTATTTAATGTGTCCAAAAAGTTGTATGCAGAGAACAAATAAACTAAACGATTGAGTTTCAATGCTCTTCTTAAAACTTTATACTAATTCATAAAGAACATTTCCGCTGCGAAAACCTTTTTGTGGAGGTGCTAACGATAAAAAATATATCCTTATACATTTTGTGTGATAGACGATAGTATGTGTTAGATATATACTTAATATACCTCTATATGTTATCTTATAGAGTTAAAATACGAAGTGATTGATACTAGTTTTTACCTGCGGCTTCGTCTAGTTTAGTAAAAAGGAAATAACTACTCTTGTGTATGACATATGACACATTTATGTGTCCAAGGTAACTAACTATACGTACATTTAGTGCCTTACCCAAACACTATTCACGTGACATAATATAGAATCTGCCTCGATAAATGAATTATCCTAGTAATTTGTTACTGAGATTAGCGCGTTAAACCAAACAAACTCTCCAGCTTTAATTTTATTTTTTTATCAGCTTCACGCTGTCTCCCGCACACAGCAGGGTTGGCAGAGGGAACTTAGTGTTAAGACACTCCGTTCCCCACTTTCTGCCGAATTCTTGAGGCATTGCGTACATCAAAGCGAAGAAATGGAAATATAAATTTAAGTTAATATTTCATCTCTTCGAGTGAGGATCGAACCCACAATCAGTCGATTTTACAGTCACACTTCCTGCCGATTCCAGCTTTATAATATCAAATATAGATACCCAAGTGACTTTTGACTCCGCTCTCTCCATTTCCACCACAAATCCCATGACAATCAGCATTCAGCATTATATGACGATACATAGATAGATAGATACATATGAAATGGTTCGAGCTAGGCATGTTTAATTAACGTTACCTAATGTGTTGCTAGTGTACTTAGCCGTTAATAGGATGCGGAATACTGACTTGAGGTAATTGCTTAGTGTAAATCTGATAAATCTATCTATATAGCTGTGTTGATATGCTTGGAAAGGATTTATTGGATATTGCGCGGCGTTAAGTTCCGCCACTCACCTTTTTTTTGACTACCAAAACCAAAATAATGTTTCAAATCAAACCAATACTTCCAGATCCCACACTTTATAATATATAAAAAATTAAAAATATACTTTTTGTTGTATTATTTACGTGCAGATTTAGATTTATATTAAATCCATTCAATCATAAAATAATAAATATAACTTATTTGAATAAACATTTAACACTGACAGATGAGTCGCTATAAATGACAATTCATAAAAACTACATACATTTGTTTTCAAAAGCATACATATATTGTGATAGACTAAGACCCCAGGGCCCCTAGACCTACGTCCTGTTAGCAAAGATTAAATGTTGAGGATTAATAGTCTAATATGTAGTTAAGTCTGTATTGAGTACTCACTAACTTGAAAGTGGGGCTCTTTCAGGCTTTTCAGGTCAAATAAAGATATATCTCTGTCTGGGAGAATTGAGCCATTTCATTGGTCTGGGTGCTAATAAGGGGTCTTGAAATATTCCGTTAATAATAATATGTTATAAATAAAACTAAAGCTTGCTTTACAGTTTGTCCCATTTTTAAACAACCTTTAGTCTGGCATGAAGGAGTGAAGGCCCACGTAAAAGATCTGATATTTATAGATAAATAAAAAAAAAATACATTATTCCTAAAAATATACGACGAATATTTCCCAAAATTTCAGCTTTATTAAATTGACGTAGATCTCGGGGCCCTGGGATCTTGGGCTTTGAGAAAAAGCTGAAGATATATTCAAATTAGGGAACACAATAGCAAACTGAATGAAATGTATCTTTATTGTCGTATCGACGAATTACTCAGTTGAAATAAAAGATCTTTTGTACATTTTTATAGTGACATATTTACATGTTAATTTGCTTTAGTCTAATTAAAAAGCATATTTTTTTATAAAATCCTATTTTGGTGATAAAGACCAGATCGCAGGTTCATATTTAGGTCACAGCTAATAGGCAAGTGTTTTTACGTTATTTATTACATTAAAAATATATTTCTAAACAATATATCTTTTTAAAAATTCTTAGTGTGGAATAATACTTTAAAATCGAAGCGTATCCACGAAGGTATAATTTTTTATTCATTTCATAAATTAAAATAATTTCAACTATATAGAACTTGCAATTGCAAAAACGACGGTTATGGGTTCGATTCCTATACAGGACAATGAATTATGTTCATTTCCTTGCTTCGGAAACTTACAAGACGAAGCGCATCGTTAGTTCGGCTACTCAACACGCATTTTCTCGAAAATTACGCTGAACATGGGCAGCAGTGACTAGTCTCTCATTTCTTATCTACTATTTCTATAATAATCATAATTTACATTTTTAGCAATAGCCATAAAAAAAATAATTAAATCCATAACAGCTCGAGGCAATATAAGAAAAGGAAAACAAAAAACAACAGTCAAACACAGATCGTTTGCAAACATTATATCAAGTGAATACGTTGTTCTTTATGCGTACTCTGTCATATGTAAAAATTACCGACTCGGTATAGAAATTCATATTTCATTTTCATTCTTGATGTAACGATTTAGACAACATTTTTATTTTTGCGTATGGAATTTACTTCGTGCTTTTAAATTGTAAGGCATGACTTTCACGCTACTTTTGTTGTAGTATGGCAACTGGGAACCTACTGTTAAGACACTTCGCTCCCATTAAGATACTTCCGTTCCTCACTTTCCTCTGAATTCTCGTAGTATTGCGTCTTTTCTCGAGGCATTGCTGTGTTCCTCACTTTCCTCCAAATTCTCGAGTAATTTATTGGCGTAACTCTACGCCGCGTTTTTCCATGTTACTGGAGCGTGAAAATGAAAATATAAAATATTTCCCTGAGTGGGTCCACAACCGTCGCGTTCACAGTAGCACGCTTGTGTGGGGTGGCACCTGCACCGTCTTATATGGCCTATATTTTTTTTACTAAGATTGTCATTTGTAATAGACAAGCGGAGCCGCGTAGCTTCGCCCGCTTCAACTATACGAATATTTAATGAATACATATATATATATATTAATTAAATTATTTTTAATTTCGAATAAGATTAGTAAGAAAATATGAGCCTAAAAAATCATAATAAGCCAAAAAACAATAATAAGTAGACATAAGTAAGGGAAATCAAATTCTTAATATTAGAAAAAATACCTCATACGGAACCCTAAAAATAACAGTATCCAAAATTCGTTGGTTATAAATTCAGCTACGTTGAGATTTTTGTACAAAATTTCAATATGTCGAACGTTTAGAAATAAAGGTTGCAATACTGTATTGCGATTTTTTTTTTCATTTTTGAACAAATGGCTCTTTTATTGGGCATACTTTTTTGATATTATGTATGTTATATAATATGTAGGTACGTTTTAATGTTTTTTTTTCGCATCGCACATAGCAGAGTAGGTAGAGAGAACCTAGGAATCTAGTGTTAAGACACTCTGTTCCCAATGGAAAAGGACCCTTACGTTCCCCATTTTCCATCAAATGCTGGAAGCTTTGCGTGTTGACTGGCGTAACATAATACCGCGCTTTGCCTCGTTACCAGATGCCAAAAAATCTAAAATAATAAAAAAATTGTAAGGTCTCATAAGAACCAGCAAGCAAGGTTTAAAAAAATATGTTAAAAACTATAAGTATAAAAAACATATAAAACACGAATTTAATATAAAACAATAGATTTTATAATATTTATTCATGCAAAAAGTATTCAATGTGACTTACTCGCGGTATATATTAGCATTTATTTTACCGGTAACCTCATTTGATAAGCAAATTTATCTTGTGTTTATTCTGATAAGGTATTCATTGACAGCGCTGTCTGTGTATTCATATTGTAAATTTCTAAGTACTTTTACGTGTATGTTTGTGGTTGATAAAATTCTGGATACATCACAAAGCTACTTTGACATGACTAATATAACTTTATTCTGTCGTACGTTTGCTGGGGCCGTCGTGGCGCAGCGAGTGTTGTGACTGAAAACGCTATGGGTGTGAATTCGATTTATTGTCGATTAAGCGAAACTTTTACAGAATGTCAAAAGTTCGAAGCGCCGCGCCATTTTTATTCATTTTCCTAAGTAGGAATCGAATTTACAACCGTCGCGTTGATGACCTCTTTTACCGGCTGTATTTTTTAATTTTCTAATTAAACACCTACTTATACTTATAAATATACATATACACTTACATATGCTCTAATAAGATAAGAATTCACTAACCACCTACAATAAAATAAATTGTCCGTCCATAATACACCGCTATATCTCATAAAATACCACGCCACAGCGTAGAAATTTCCTCGAGTGGGGATCGAACCCACAACCAGTCTATTTTACAGTCACACTTTGTGGTCCTGCGCCACGACTGGCCTCAATTAATATTAATTAATTTAATAATTAGTTACTTAGAATTCACATTTAGTCTTAAATATTTCTACCTAAACCTACCTATACCTCATATATATATACATATATAAAACATCAAACGAAAGGCAATATTTGTGTTTGAACACAACGGTATCTACATAGAAATCGTTACACGCGTCGTCGACCGATAAAAAGTCGATAGTATGCCGATGATACACTGATAAGCTGGCCAGTATTGCGAAATGGGGCGTGAATAATATTTTTAAATTCATTTTAAACTATTTATTACAATTACTAGTTTATACGAAGGTAAAAAATCATATTTAAGTAGTGTTTAAGCACTTCGTTCTCTTTAAGATATTCCCGTTCTCCGATTTTCTGCTGAATTTTATAAGCGCAACTCAACGGCGTGTTTTGTCTCGTTACCAGAGCGAGGAAATGAAAATATTAAATATTTAATTTACTGGATGTTTGGTTTTTTTTGGATATTTTTATTATTTATAAATCGAGGTATTTATTTAAAATTTTATAATTTTTAAGTGAAATAAAGTACTAATTATTTTTTTATTTGTTACAGGTAATTTTGTCTCATCAATTATTCAATAATAACATCTGAAGGTAATAAATACTTCATCAAACCTAGTAACCTTTTCGTGTTGGATAATCCATCTTATTATCTAGAAAATTCTCTATGAATTAGAAAAGCTATGGGTCACATACGCTAACTGTTTCAATGTAACCCACCGTATCTGAGGTAAAAGTTACTGATAAATAAGTAATAAGTACCTAGAGGCCATCAAATTGCCAAAGTTCTAAAGAAACTAGGCCTAAATAAATAAAAATCTAAATAAATTAATAAATACATTAACAATTCATCTTTTAAGTACGTTCGTATTATGTATATTAACTGAATGTTGCCACACCGGTTTTCTAAATGTGAAAATGAGGGCAGCAAGTAAGTAACAGTAAACGTTTCGCTGACGACCACATTGTAATTGCTATAAAAACATTGTATGTGTGAATTGCTCATACTTAATAAGATTATCAAATAAAAATGTATAATGAAATACATTTTGTGAGTGAGGCCGTCGTGTACCGGTGGAACAGGAGGTGAGCGCGACAGTTGTGTATTCGATTCCCTTCAAAATTTAGCAGAAAAGTGTGGAAGGGAAGTAACTTAATTTAACTGTTCTTTTCTATATATTTCTCTAATTCTATATATCTTTTTTAAATATTTTGCATCCTAACGTCTCTGTTGACTCAAATCTAATCCATAGGTGTTGATTCAAATATCTCCGCAAAAGATCAAGTGTAAAATTTAAAAAATAAACTAAAATACGTTCACTAATAAAAAAACATATTTTTCATTTAACTTACATATACCAATTTTAATTTATAATATTTTTTTTTTTATAACCAAATTTACATACAAACAACAAAAACAGCCTAGCATTACAATATTAAAATAATTCAACAAAATCTTTTCCCAGAAAACGCATCTCGTATCAGAGCAGGTGTTGGCCCATCGCGTCCGGAAATACCTAAACAGTGGACTGCCCCAACCATATTTTATTCGTACATAAATTAAAGTGAGAAGTTTACGAAACATTTTAACATTCTTGCCGCGTTCCACACTTGCGGTCATTAGTTGTGAAGCAAGGCTGTGTATGTAACTTCGGTAAATATTGTAGCAACTACAGCCTTTGTTGTTTACATGGTTAATTCTGTCGTTTAATTTTTAAAATTTAAAGCAAAAACTGTTCTCTCTTTTTCTCGCTTAATGCTACATCCAATAGTAGGAGAGGCAGAAGGAATCTAGTGTTGAGACATTCCGTTATCCACTTTCGCCCTTTTTTCACTGCATCTTATTTTGTCTTTTTACTAGATGGAAGCAAATGAAAATACTTTATTCCAACGAGTGGGAATCTAACCTAACATCGTCACGTAACAGCCAGATGTAATGCCGTTGCACCAAGTCGGTCTCATCTTTAAATATACAAAATTTTTCAATATATATTTATAAGAAATAGAAATTGAAGCCAATCGTTGCGCAGGAGGACAAGCGTGGTAACTGTAAACGCGACAGGTCGTGGGTTTGATTCCACGAGGAAATGCAATATTTAATATATTTATTTCTTCGTTCTGGTATCGAGGGGCAAAGCGCAGCGTTTTATTCCGCCGCTCATCACACAATGCCTCCAGAATTGGACGAAAATGGGAAGTGGAATATCTAAACACAATACTCCCGCCGCCTACCCTATATGTATAATACAGCGAAAAGCTGAAAAAAAAAGAAAAATTAACCAAACTTCTACTGAACAGTAAACCAAATAAACAAACTTGATAGTAACCTTTCAATAAAGACATCCATAAATACCATAAATATGCATATAGGCAAGTTCATGTCATACTAAACAATGACAGCGCCAACGACACGTGGACATTATAAATATTAGGATTTTAGTTTTCTCACGTCCGACTTCCCTCAATGGCGGCTTTTACGATAAAAACTTGTTCAAACAATGCTTTTGTAACTATTAACATATAATTACGTCTGTGACATAATTTTATTGTATTGAAATAAATTATACTTATTATCTAATAGGTCGGTTATGGAATTTCGTACTAGATAAAAACAAATGTAGGAGTTTTTTTTTTCAAAATCAATTATTATTTTAATATCTCGAAAATTGAGGAACGGCGCATCATAGCACTAGGTTCCCTCTGTATCCAGGGTACAACTTAAAATAATGTTTTAGAATATTTATTCATATAGTTATAATATAACGAAGATGTTGCGTTAAAGTGCGTGTCGGACTCGCCCATTGAGGGTTCCGTATAAGGAACATCAGGATTGTAGGTCAGTACGAACGGGAAATTAACAAACTCGAGTATGGATTTATTTTGATTATGAAATTAAATAATTATAAGTTTGTAATAGTTTTTATTTGAAATATAAATATTTTCCTTTTTTTTGGTCTTTTTCCTCTGTTAGTGATGTTTGTCAACCACAAGCTTAGACGAAATGTGGTGGGCGGTGGTAAATGTGGTTCTGTTTAGAAAATGGAGTGACCAATCACTAATTATTCTCTGCCCGCCCTCCATCAAAAGAAATATATAATCATATATTTTTTCACTTATTGTATATTGCTATACATTTTTGAATATTACAGCGGTGTTACTTGTATTTCTAAAAACGCACACATACACATAACCCTATACGTTCAACAAATTATTTATAAGCCTCAAAGGAGCTTTAGTTTTTTACTTAAAAAAACTCCACATATCTTTGAAAGAGATCGTCTTAATATTCAAGTCAGTGAGCAATTGAATATCTTGCACCCTTACCAAAGGGTCTTGGTGTATACGGACTGTTTACATTCGTGTCTAGGGTTAGGATACGGCGACTAAGTTTTA
>JAJHJA010001387.1:0-28267 GCA_021202915.1 Heliconius himera | reverse complement strand
TAAAAATTTAGACGTAGTTTGATGAGAACGTATGGTTTAGTGGTCAGAGCGCCTGGTCGGTTTCCAGGAGGCGCGGGGTTCGAGTCCCGTTACGTTCATATTTTTATACGTTTTCTAAATAAGTATTTTTCTTACCTAAGTGTGGAATAACACTTTAAAAATGGTAAAAATATGTATATATTGTATTAATGTAACAATAAATTGATATTGAGTTCCGTCACCCAATAAATAATGTCTCAACGTCCGGCGAAAATTGGAGAACAAACTGTCTCCGTTTCTCTCTAGTCTACTGTTCGTATAAAAGTGTAAACTGATAAAAGTAACAAAAACAAATAATCTAAATATTATAGTAAGCTAACTATACTCCATTTAATGATGCGGTCGTGCTTTCAATCTACCTTGTACAGAACAGAAAACGACTTAACCGCAACATTTTATATCTACAAAACAAAACATATTTATATAATCTAAGAAAAGATTTAATTGGGAGCCCGTCGTGGGGAAGTATCACAAGTGTATGACTGTAAGCGCAACTGTTGTGGGTTCGATTCCCACTCGGAGGAATGAGTTATTATTTAATAATATTTTCAATTCTTCGCTCTGGTAACAAGGTAATGCGCGTCATTAAGTTCTGCACTCAATACGCAATGGAGTGTCTCAACACTAGGTTTTTCTGCCTACCATGCTATAAGCAGGAGACAGCGTGAAACTGTATTAAGAAAGGATTTAGGGCTGTTTTTGTCGTATATTCTACAACGATTATAATGTTATTGCGTATAATATTTATATGGCAGTTATAACGCAGCGGTATATCGTTTCACTGTAAGTACAATCGTTGTGGGTTCGATTAGCACTCGGGAGAATGGTTCTGGTAATAAAATCAAGCGCGGCGTTGAGCTCCACCTCCAACGCGCAATGTCTCGGAAAATTATGAGACAAGATAGGAATAAGACTAGGTATCTTAAAACTACTGCCCTCTGCCTTCTCTGCTAGATACCGAGATATATATTTTTTTAATAATCCTTGCTACTAACTCTTGCGTTAAAAAGGAGGCATTATATTAAAGCCACTAGTTCAAGTGAGGTATCAGAAGAAAAGGCTCTGGCTAAGCTAAGCTTTAATTACAGAAAAAACTCAGACCTCCAATTTTTCTACGGAACCCTGCGTAGGTGAGCCTCTGACTCGCGCTTGACCAGTTTTTTTTATTTTTAAGTATAAGTACATACGTCATCATTTCCCGTTGCACAAGAGGCAAGTGCAATGTCACCGGAAGAGTGAAAGCTAATACAAGTCGTCGAACTCCCTAACCAATTAAAAATTCTGAAGACATCGTATATATGTAAGTTCAAATTACATAATACTTGTGAGTTGAAGCGACATTACGATTATATTGTCGGGTACTACCTATCTATCTAAAGCAACTTTTAAATATGAATCTAAAGATATGAAAATATCTTATAAAATAATTATTTTTAATCTCTAAAACTCTCTTTATGAATACACCAAAAAGTTGTCAATATATTTCATATTTTCCATTCTCCACTATTGGAAGATTTTAACTTATGGCCAAATTCGTTCTAAAATCAATGTATAATGGTGTTGAGAACTCTGAACATTATATGTTATATTACATATGTGTGATAAAGCGTAAAAGCTCAAAAATATATTATTTTTCAATATAAACTTTAATAATTGTAATATGAGGCCAGTCATGGCACAGGGGCACAAAGTGTGACTGTAAAATCGACTGGTTGTGGGTTCGATCCCCACTCGAGGAAAAGAAATATTTACTTACATTTATATTTCCATTTCTTCGCTCTGGTGTCGAGGCAATGCGCGGCGTTGAGTTCCGCCACACAACACGCAGTACCTTCAGAACTAGGCGGAAAGTGGGGAACGGTGAATTTTAACACTAAGTTACTGCCTACCCTGCTGTGTGCGTAATACTGCGTGAAGCTAATTAAATATTTTTTTTGATTTTAACTGTAATATATACCCCATAACGGAATTCCAACCCCAAACCATACACACAAGAACCACACTACCCAGCTATCAACACGCAAGCCGTGCTCTATATACATACATACAGTTACATAACAGCCATTTCCCGTTGTCCAAGAGGAAAGCGGGGTGCGGCCGGCCAGTGAAAGTGGCGTGCGGTCGACGCACCCCGGCACCGCCGCGAATGTCAATGCGAGGCACGTGTCGCTGGAGGAAACACTGTGGAAATGATAACGATTGATAAGATTTTCTAGTAATAAGCCTTTTTTTACATAATTATTTTTATTGTTAAATTAAACTTCTTAAGGTAAGTAGAAATATGTGTTGGTAAAACTTGAACGGTTTCTAGTTTACTGTATTTGTAGTTAATAAACAATTCAATAATATATTTTCTTTCTTTCATCTTCACAGTTTATATTGCACATAGTAGGGTAGGCAGAAAGAACTATTTTAATTCTATACTTTCCGATCAGAATTCGAATTCGACACTCTTTATTGAGTGGCGGGATTAATTTCCGCACTTTGTCTGACAAATCGGGGAAATAAAATAATTCATTCCCAGACTGGGGCTCGAACCTACAATCAACATATTCGCAGTCAGACCCCGTTACACTACGTCACAATAGCCTCATAATATAAATAAGTTTCGAAAATATACTCTACAGAACGACGTTTCATTGAATATATACACTAAAATATTTATTGAATGTAATATTGTGTCACGAATTCACCTAAATTTAAATAATTATATTCAAAGACATTAAACGAGGGCACCTTAAACTCAATATTGCTTATTGTTAAAATAAATTAAATATTTATATGTCACATAGTAATTTAGAATTTAGTTTTATTTATAATTTTAATCTAAGTATTATTGAGACATTCCTTGATATGTAGTTGGTAGTCATAGGTTGAACCCCATTTGGGGGAATTTATTGTGTACATTTTACTGTTCCTGCACAACACACGATGTCAAGAATTCTGGCAGAAAGAAGGAGAATGAAGTTTGTTAATACTAGGTTCTATTTGCCTACTCCGGTAGATTTATTAGTATATTGTTATCACAGTGAGGCCAGTCTTGCCGCAGAGGCACAGTGTGACTGCAAAATCGACTGGTTTTGGGTTCGATCCCCACTCGAGGACATAATATATTTATTTAAATTTATATTTTCATTTCTTTGCTCTGGTGTCGAGGCAAAGCGCGGTGTTGAGATCCGCCATTCAATACGCAATGCCTCCAGAGTTCGGCGGAAAGTAGGGAACGGGACGTTTAACATAAGGTTCCCTCTGCCTACTCTGCTCGGTGCGGGATACAGGGTGAAGTTGATTTTATTATTATCACATGTTAGTTGTAGCAGAACTCTGATTACTGAGATGAATGTGTTATTTTCATTTCTTCTTTTCGATACCAAGACAAAGCGAGTATCGGCTCAACAAGCAATGTCTCGAAAATTGAGCAGTGCTTAGAAAACGGAGTGCCTTAACAATAGGTTCTCTCTATCTCCCTTTCTATATGCGGTATACAGTATACAGCGTGAAGCATATATTTTCGACATGTGACCGCTCATAAGTTATATGAAACACTTTTTGTTCACCAGTTTTGGTGCGACCGCGTTACCTCTTTATACTATTGTGTCACAGATGGTTGCCAAACTGTACAGAAATGTATGTTAGTCAATATATTATTTTTATTAACTTAAAGCTGTATCCAGCACACAGCACTGTAGGCAGAGGAAACTTAGTGTTAAGACACTCCGTTTCCCACTTTCTGCAGAATATCGAAGGCGGAATTCGCGTTGAGTGTTGCTATTTCGTTATCACATTGTGTCACCGATGGTTGCCAAACTTTACCGTAAATCTTGCTTTTCTTCAATAATAATTACATTACAATATTTGTAATTAATTAAAAAATTGTATAAGAATTAAATTACCTTGAAATTACTAAGTTTCAGATTGAAAAAATACTGAAATTGGTATTACTTTTAAAGAAAAAGTTATTGTTTGTTTAAGCTGTTTTTGCCGTTTGCTTTGGAGCGTGTAATTTGAATTATAATTTTAGATTTTTAAAATTTTTGTATTGTAATATATTTATACAATAATTACTCATATTATTAGACATTTAAATTATTATTATTAATGTTTATATAATATAATTATAATTTATTATTAACACAAAATTATATTGAGGTCAATTGAGGCGCAGGGGCACAAAGTGTTATTGTAAGCGCGAGTAGTAGTGGATTCGATCGAAATGAAATATTTATTTTATAATATTTAATTTATATTTCCATTTCATCGCTCTGGCGTTGACGCAAAAGCGCGACGTTGACTTCCGCCACTTAATACGCAATGCCTCCCGAATTATGTGGAAAGGCGGGAACGGAGTGTCTTAACACTAGGTTCCCTTTGCCTAGCGTGAAGCTGTGTTGTTTATTTTCCATGATATTCTTCTAAAACATATTATTTTAAAATACTTTTTAATTTTAAATTTCTAAACGTATACAAGTAAAAGACGATTTATTGATGTTATTACTTTCAAATTTATAATATAGGTATGAATAAATTTCACATTTAAGAATAACGTTCTTTTTAACTTGTTATTTCTAAATACTATTAAAAAAATATGTTGAATTTTATCAATTTGAGATATAATCATTTGTGTAATTTAAATTATTTTATATAATTTCTAAAAATATTATATTTAGGCCTAAAGGGAGATTATCAATTAACTATGGCCTAATTAATTTAAATACATTAAAAGACCAATAATCATAAATCAATATCCAATTAATATAGTAATCTAAAAGGTTTAATTGAACATCAATCCATATTAAAACAAAAACATGTAAAATAATATTTTTATCGTTATCTGTCGTACAATATCATAATTCTAATATTAGAGTATCTCTCGTATTTTACGGAACGAGAATTAGAACAAGATGATGCTGATGAGATGTCTAATGCAATATGCAGATTCACGCTTTACAGAGTATGAAGACAGTCTCTTTCCTACCTTCCACTTCGAATTTTCGAGACCTTTTTCTCGTTGTTGGCAGTTGAGAGACGGAATTCATCGCCGCACTTCGTTTAGTACAGCGACAAAATTAAATAATAATATTTTATAAAGAACATTTTTTTATTTCAGCTTCACGCTTTTTACCGCATATAGCAGGGTACATAGAGGGAACCTAGTATTCGGTCACTCTGTTCCCCACTTGCCGCCAAACTTTCGAGGCATTAAGTGAGGAATGGCGAAACTCAACGTTGCACTTTGCCTTGTTACTAGAGCAAAGAAATGAGAATATTAATAAATAACAATACATTTTCCCGAGTGGGAATCGAATTCACAACCGTCACGCTACAGACACGCTTGTGCCCCTTCGCCACGACGGCCTCAAACAATGAAACTGATCCATATAAAGCAATATTCAGAATTGCAATTAAGTTGCGAAAGTAGTTGCATAGAGTTAGTGCGGCCGCGCTATAGAGCTACCGGTGGTAGTAACAAAGCGGTGCACTGTACCGTTAGCGTTTCGAGGCCGCTTTCCCATTTCACCGGCACCGGCACACCGCACCGACACAGACGCATCGCGGTCACCTCGATTTGATACTTAATAGGGTTGTTTGTATTACGTTTTTTTTAGGTTTTTTTTTAATTATTGTATTATTTATTTATTATTTGATTTGTGAGGGAAAATGGTTTAATGATTTTTTTATTAGAGACTTCTATGGCGTTTTAAGAATATTGCTATTGATTTGTTTTAAAATAGAGTTTTGTGTTTTTATATGTGAAGATAAAACAAACTTCGTAGTTTTTATTATTTACACTTCATAATGTATACCCAATTTTCGAGACATTGTGTATTGAATACGGACTTCAACGCTGCGATTTATCAATCACTGCTAGTGCCTAGGTGCTGGTGGTGTGCTAGGAAATTTATTCCTTATCCTCCAAGTACTAACAACTGTCGCTGACAAAAATCACATTCCGTTTACGCAGTACGCGAAACATACTTTTTTAATTACACAAATATTAAAGTTGTTATTAGATAGAAGAGACAGCCCTGGAATATGTTACACGTATTTAACATACTGGTAGTTTAAAAAGGCACCTTTAAGCTTTGATAACTGTCGTTATTTATAACATGATAAAATTAAACCAAATTAATACTCTTAATTTTAAATACATGACGCTAAATTAAAGATTAAAATTCGCATTCATTCATAAGCGACATTTAAAATGGCGGACTTAATTAAAAAAAAATTATAAGTTTTTTTTCTTTATATTTGACATTGTCAAATAAAAAGAAAAAAACAAACTTATAATATATGTCTCAATATCGCACTTTGTGCTGTTACCGGAAGGAAACGTTATTTGGAGAAAAATAAAAGACAAAAAATTAGAAAAAGATGATTTAGTTATTCTACATAGTATTATTATATACGAACCTAATATTATATACGAAATTGATTCTTCTTTAATACAAGAAGTGAAAGAAAGTGTATAGGAAAAGTGGTGAAAATTATTGAATACTACCATCTATGTAAAAGCCGCGCTACATCTCTGTTATATTATAGTTATTACCAAAGATAATTTCCTAGTGGATACCTTGAAATAAAATATTAGGTGTTTTTAATATCTGTAATTTTAAAATGAGTAAATAGATTTTTAAAAATGCCTTAGACAACCTGACTTTTGAAATTAAGTGCCATTTTAAACAAAGTAGGTGCGTTGTCTGATATTAATACAGCTTCACGCTATTTCCCGGTGTTTCCCGCAGTACAGAGTAGCGGGTTAAGATACTTCCCCACAAACATTTCCCACTTTCTAGTGAATTTTCAAAACATTCTTTACGTCACTTTTGCTCGATCTCAATATAATAGAAAACATACACGTATTAGTACTTCACTTAAAGCTTTTAATTTTTTTTAAACATATTCCTCATTTTCTTTCAAGAGATTGACAACTCTTAAAGTTAAAATAATAAACAAAAATCCTATATTTACAAATAAAAAATAGTCTGCAGGTGGACCTGAAGCGTTACTCATAAATGGTAAAATCAGCGCAGCGCGCGGATGCAAATACGTACATAGATGTACAATAACTTTAATTAACAAAATTTGCAGTAATAGCAGAGTATATCTATTTATTTTTTTATATCTTTTAGTATATCTATTTATTTTTTTATAGTTATTTTATATCTTTACTTTGTATTACGCATATAGCAGGGTAGGCTAAGTGAACCTAGTGTTAAGTCATTTACAGTTACGTTAGTAAAGGTATTTTCGTTAAGTGTTAAAATACGAATTTATCGCGTAACCAGAGTGAGGATATGAAAATTAATCATTTCCCCGAGGGGTGATCGAACCCATAACCGTCGTGTTTCCAGAAGCTGTGACGCAAAGACCTCCTGTATGTATTTATATTTTTATTACAAACTTTCTAATTAATTAAAAATGTGCAGTAAACAGAAAATCTTAAGGAATAATACCCGCTTCCATTAATTGATGTGACTCAGGTAACTGTATAAAAATATGCAAGCAAAATATGAAAATTATCATATTGGTACGAGGTCTTATTTTGTAAATCTTAAACACATTTGGGTTTTTTGTTAAGGAATGCAAAATTTGTTTGTCTTTATACATAAGTACAACTCAGCTTATACTAAATCATAACCGATCTTCTAACGCAAATGTTCAACTTCCTTACCCTACACCCATGCTCTTTTTTCTCTCAATTTAAGCTATTAAGTGTTATATGTTGGCGCTTAACACCACGCCATGTCCTCCGAAGACGTAAGGAAAAATAGAAATAATTTGAATATATATAAATATTTCTTCCAGTGCGGATCGATTTACCTACATTTACAATCAGCCACCGTCGTGGCTCAGGGGCACAAATGTGTGTTCGATCCCTACTCGATAAAATGAAATATTTATTTAAATCTATATTTTCATTTCTCCGCTCTGTTGTCCAGGCAAAGCGCGGCGTTGAGTTTCACTATTCAACACACCTCCTGAATTTGGCGGAAAGTGGAGAACGGAGTGTCTTAACATTAGGTTCCCACTGCCTACGGTACTGTGTGCGGGATAAAGTGTGAAGCTGTTTTTTATTATGATAACGCTCTAATGAAGATTTTTATTGAATAGACTATAAATCGAGAAAAGTCAAAGTTTAAAATATCACGTCAATAGATACGATACCTAGATTATGTCATATGCTCTTCACAATTCTTAGTTCTTTGCATTTCGTTTGACCAGCTGCTAAGAAGAAAAAAGCGAATTATCAATAAAAATCAAACTTACAAGGGCATATACGACCAGATTTACATTATATCACTAAAATATAACGAAAGTGTCACACCACGTAACGCTGGTAACTGGCCCCATTGGATCACCTTTCCCCGACTTTCACCGACACACTTTACTTTTGACCGTGAAACGAGCTAACTTTGAAGGATACGAGAACGATAAGTTGTATGAAATATTATAAATTTTATGTAATTGGTGTGACAATTGTATTTTTCTGTTTTGATTTGTATTATTGTCTAATGTAAAATAAAATGATGTTTACTTTCGAAGTCATGTAATTTGGGATTTTTTATTAAATTGTCATTTACACTTTGTTTTAAAATAAAAATCATTTACAAAAATGTTATACATAACATTTCATATTTTTTTAAATAATCTATCCAATAGATAATATATTTTTATTATTTTCTATGGTTAAGTTATTACACGAAAATAATCATTGCGAATAGATAGGAAATTCATTAGTAAGATCAGATTTTATAATAATATATTCATGAAAATACTTTAAATATTTAAATTAATTATTACCGTCCAATATTATTTCTTTTAAACAAACATCAATCATCAAATCTATAAAAAGCTTTAAACATCATGAAACTCACGTTTTACTAACTGTATATTACACAAACAAACACAAAAGTACGCTGTAATAATTTAAAAAATCAATACAAGAATCGTGCGTCAACAGTTGACGAATCCAGGGCAGAGAAATTTATAAAAAAAAAACAACATTCTAATGTCATTTGCGCTTTGAATACGTCAACGACCTGTTGAATAGCGTAGTAGGTTTGCCGCGAAAATATATGCCCGTGTCATTGACACTACACGCTTTGAGTTCATCTTGTTGTTATCGATACCATTGTGGGAGAGTAGACGAGTGCTTTACTCATAAGATCACGGGTTCATAAATTGATCACTAAGGTTTGTGTATGCCACATATGTGTACTTTTTTTAGCTTCACGCTGTATGCCGCACGCAGCAGGGTAGACAGTAGGAGAACCTAGTGTTAAGACACTTCGTTTCTCACTTTCCGCTGACTTCTAGAGGCATTGCGTGCTGAGTGGCGGAACTCAACGCAGCGCTTTGCTTCGACACCAGAGCGAAGAAATGAAAATATAAATTTAAATAAATATTTGATTTCTTCGAGTGAGGATCGAACTCATAATATATATGTAAAATATATCTAATTAAATTTTCAGATATATTTTAGATAAATAATATATATCTAAAATATATCTGAAAATTAAAGACTAACTATATAATATTGTTCTTTTTTTCTTTAAATAGGTTAAGTATTTATGCGTCAGGAGAAAAAATATATTAATATTCATAATGCCTTAAATTTGTAACATTTATATACATATTAATGTTTGTTTAAAATTTATATACAGTTATTTATTCTTATTTCCCTTTACATTATTTACATTAAACGTTCTCTTAGTTAGTAAAAAAATTAAACTCCACGAAACTTGTATTGAATAAAGTGTTATAGTATATACGGGTATATTTTTGTTCAATTACAGAACAGAAACATGAGTTTTTAATTTAACTCAATTAAAAGTTATAAAAACATTACAAATAATAAAAAAAGGCTAACAACGCTAGTACACGGCAATAAAAGTTAACATCCGTTTGTTTATAAGTGGAAAAATACAGAAAACCGCCATTATTCAGGTCTCGGTGTGTTCCAGATACGTATCCCGTTAGGCAGAGAAAGTGCCTGCAGACTGCTGACAGTCTATGCAAATTATGCAATTACCACTACACTTGGGTAAATGAAGAAAGCTTGGTAATATGTAGAAAATTGGTTTTACGTTCTTCTTGTTGCTTAAAATTTATATATTTTCGACTTATGTCGTTTGTTGGTGTAACAGTTTTGAGTTATAATTTAGCAGTTTCAATATCAATTGTATTTATTTCACTAATAAGACAAAAATGTAACAATATACCTATGCACTAACATTTTATATTTTATGCAATGTAAATAACATTGCATAAAATATAAAATGTTTTAAATAATTACTAAGTTATTAATTATCAAAACTATAAATAAATATAAAATTATTAAAATATAAAATTACTAAAATTTTAGGTACATAAATAACGTAAAAACCTCCAGAACATCAACAAGGAGTACAAAACAAAACAAATCAAAATTCATCTGTCACAATTACATCATTTCTCTCTACTGTACAGTTATGCGCAGATAGAGCAGCTTTCCATCTAACAAGAATGATCTAACGTGACAAAGCGAAAAAATTATGCCAGCCGCCATATTGGTGTGATGGCCGCAAAAAAACTAACGGAATAAAATACCTAACAGCCGAGCGGAGAAAGGCTTTCGATTGTCCCACATTTCACCGCACGCGAACCGACAAAACCGCGGCATAACACAAGTGTTTCAAATTTAAACCAATAATTAATCTTGCGCACACAACATAAACGTCAAATTCGTTTGGCGGGAACTTTGACGTTTGTAACAGTTCGCCACAGATTATCGCATACGTTTAACGCAACTCGTCTCGTTCTATTATTCGTATATAATATAGATGTCTCGCTCGCTAGACATTGAAAAAGAAAGCACTGTTTTTGCCACAATTTACGTGAGTATGTCGAAGAAAGCTATGCGAGTATGTAATATTAGAAACGCCGGTTTTATACAGTTGCATTACTAAGTTGCATAAGAAAATTGCATTTCCCCGATTCACTTAGCGACATTGTGATTTCTATTAAGTATATCGACATACTTTATACTTGTAATATATCAGCATCTCTATCACATATAATTTGTACTAGAAGATATTTTGTTTTATAATAAAATACTGACACTGTCGTGGCATTGGGAACCAACTAATTACTCACCACGACATATTGCTTGTTAAAATTTATTTTATTAAAGCTAACTGGGAAAATGCTTAAAATATTTGTAATAAAAAGAAATATTACTATTACCAAATCTGGTCAGACACAGTGTGATGCTAGAATCTTGCCACTCGACACGCAAAGGCAATTTAGACAGGAAATTTCTCTGTTTAGGAACTTTAGGAGAACTGATAAATCTTACACTGTGCTTGTAAAAATGAATTTCCGTCACACTTCTTGTGATAAAGGACATTCATTATATTATCAAATAAAAGTACTCTGTAATCTGAACAAAAAAATTCTAGTCCCATATTATAGTGTCAAAATTGCATTTTAGATGCGGATCCGGACGTAGGTGGTGTTCACTGTTGTACATTACAGTATAGGTTGAATCATAAAGATAATGTACGATTAACTGTATGTAATACGGTGTTATTACCGCTAAATAAGTATGCATGTTAAAAGTGACGCAGTCAATTTTTCATCTTTTTAAAACTAATTTATTACCTACTACAATATTAGGATGACAGAACAAAGACTATAGATTTAAAAATATTTAAAATAATTGGTTTGTTTTTTTTTGCTTAGAGAGAATAATATTATCAGATATAAATATATTAAATAATATTTTTTATTCTTAGAAAATTGGAATATGGTACGCAACTGTTTTTGCGTAAACTGATTTAATTAAATAATCTAACGTATTTTTAAATATTTTTTTTATTTATTGATTGCGAAAGGAACCTGTGGCATGCTATAAAACAGTAAGATCATTGTTTCTAATCTATAAAAGTTCAAAAAGCACTTCAAATCTGACATTGACCTTGTATTCCTTTAACAGATTATTATTATAAATATATAATGATGCCACAAACCCTAACAACCGCATAATATATAATTGCTACATCCTACGTAACACTCCATTAAGTTGGTACGTGACTTTGAAACCGCGATATAAACTATAATTTCTCGTCAAAATCAGAAAGCGCGGCAGATTTACACCGGCCAGCCGACGTTTATTAGCGTTTTACTCATTATAATAATATTTTACTGTTACATTCGTTCCATTGCTTGCTAAAAATGAAAATTATCTCTATATACTTTTTTTATTTTGTCAAGTAAAAACGTTATCCTTATACGTTTTTAGGCTTATCTATAATTATTAATTCAATTATTAATATTATAACATAACAAATTATTGTATTAAATATTATAGTAAATGAAAATTTATTTTAATAACATCATAAACTAATAATTACTAATAAATTCATCTAATTTGTCAGCCAAGCAATGTACAAGCAACATGGCGACTACCACAATAAGGTTAGTAACAGAACTGGCGCGCGATCTCAGCGAAATGTAAGCAAATGTGGGTCAGTGCTATAACGGCCTGCGCTCGATGTCCTCTGCACTGTTACGTGTGGGAAATTAGTTGAATTTGGGACGGTTTTTTTTTACCATTGTTTTCATTATGCTACTTTAACCTTTACCGTTAGTGCCATAGATACAGACGAACTTTTTTGTTTGGGGCTAATGATAGAATGTGTACAGCCAGTGAGTGTTGATTTTAAGGGGTTATTATTAGAAATTAATTAATTTGAGTTTTTTGTTAGTTTTATTTATTTTTATTATAGTTTCTACGAATTACATTTACCATAAAATGGCGACAAAATTAATATTTCTAATTTAGAATTGATTGCTTTAATATTCATACTTTGTATTTATTTCTCTAGCTCACTTAGGCATAATCAATTTAGTCTAGGCACAAGTGTCAAAGACGACAGATAAATAATATTCATATCAGTACCGCCGATACGAGTAATCGAGTGGAAGCTCACTTTCCCCGGCTAAGATCTCAGCTGTAATAACTAACAACTAGGAATACTTGAAACTCTGGTGCACTAGTCTTGGGACTGATGATGTTCAAGTTTATATAATAATATTATTGCAGAAATCGTTACTGAAACAGGCGTCGCTTAAATTTTGTTAACAATTTTAAACGACGACGATTTTTATCCACGTACTCTGTTTATGTATTCACTAAAACTGTCCCTCATGCGGTTTAACTGATTTAAATATTTATTTTAGATTTTTTTTCTCAATGTTTAGTGTTTGCTTTAATTCAATCGGTCAAAATTTAAAAGAAATCTTTCTAAATTGTTATATCTACAACATTCAAAACGTCTCAATCGCACTACATGCATCTAGCTTATAGGCAGCTTTCACTGCAACGGCACTGCAGCGGACTTAGGCTATCATAATTAATAATTAATAAAATGATAATTACTTGGAGCTGTCACGTGAAACTCGATAAGGTGTAATTACATCCTGTAACAATTGACTTTAGTATGAGTGAACGGAAACAATGTTTGATGATTGGAATAAAATTTGCATGGAGTAATGATTTAGGTATGTATGTGAAAATCTGAAGCTTTCGTATGAAATATAAGTAAAGATGATTTTAACTTTTCATAGTAAAAGAAAAGACATATTAATTAATAATATTTTGCTATTTCACGTTCGTATTCGTCGTCTCAATTTATATTATAAAAAATTGAAAATTCGCGAATTTTTATCTAAGTTACAACTATTTTTTTTTCAAAAACAAATTTGCGCCATGTGCTATGTATAAACAGTGCCACTTAGTTACTACAAATAATTTCTCTTGAAAGTAGTAATTCCTTCTTCATCATTCATATATTAATTATCTGTATATGGAACACGAAGGAAAATCAAAATGATGTTTCACAAAAAGAGAATTATATACCTACTAAAGTGAGAATTATTTCTTGCATATAATCTGTTACTTATTTGCATAGTTATTGCAATAACCAATTATCTATTGTAATTTCTAATCGCCATCGTATCCCTAAGGCAAAGAAAATCCATCCTATAAACGATGTGACTTATGTTTTAATGGTAATCGTCTAAATTAAACATATTTTTATATGAATAGTTATAACTATTTAACTATGTCGTTTATTAAATTTAAATATAATTTTAACGGGAAGGAAGATTCCACGTTCAAATCCAACCATAGAAAATATTTAATTTTAAATTACCCAATTTACAATTAACCACTTCAGAATATCATTTTAAAACAATGATTTAATATATTTATATAATACAATAAAAGAAAATTTACAATTACGTCTATTTATAAATCGACACATCCTATTTAATAATCACGATAATTCGTTGCACTTCAACAAATTTTACAAACAAAACGCTGCCATTTAAAGAAAAACTGCCTTTGCGTTACATAAAACATTAACTGCATAGTTTTACTGTCGTTTAGGACATTATAAAAAAAAGTATATCATCATTTCCTACCGGCAAATTTTCCGGTCATGTAATATTAGCGAAGCTTTCCGTACGCGTAACCTGGCATTGGCATTGCGTGCGTATACGCAACACGCACACAGACGTAACTATGCGAGAGTGTGACGTACGGTACTTTCACTCACACAGTTGCATCTATCTCTACACAGTATATACACAAACGCACACAAAGTTAAAGTAATAGTTTGTGGTGTGGGTAAAGAAAGGTGTTCGGCTAGGTGAAATGGGCACAGATACATAATGTCTGATGGCTGAATTAAACGGAACAGGCAATTAAAATGAACGATTGATATGATGGATCTAGAAGCTAGTTATTTTATAGACAAAATTATTAATTTCTATGATTTTTTAGATAAAAACGTCTGTGAACGTGTATTAATTAAAAAAATATGGTAATCAAGCGTTAATTATCTATATTATCACAAATAAATTGTCTAAATAATTATTATAAATTGAACATTTTAATTTAAATTATACATTGCTTTCGTTTAGAACATACTTTTTAGGTAGCAGCTACATGTGTAGACGCAATGATTTTGTACATACTATATGTATTGATTTTTTTCCAGAATAAGTAAGTTCCATTAGACAAATTAATTAGAAATCATAAACAAATATTTTTTTAAAAGTTATCTTTTCTTTTATCTTAGCCGGTAAAGGTCGCTAGTTCGCTACGCCATTACACTAAGTATTGCGAAGTATGACTTCATTGAATGCTAGTTCCACTTTTCTCGGTTTTCTCTTAGTGAAAGGGCCTATGGAAGGTTCTCGTGGTTCTGAACTAGAATTACAGTCTGATAATCTATCAAATTATAGAGGAGTGTTATAAAGATATATTGTTAGCGGTAAATACGCCTTGTTCAAGTCTAGTTTAAGGTAACTTGTCATAGCAATAGATACTTGTTAAATTAAGTTGTAGATACAAAATGGATATATCAAAATGTAGTTACAAATTTATAAAGTATTCAAAGACTAATATAGAGTTCTAGTCTAGATATCAAAGTTGTTTTTTTTGTTATTTTGTTTATCTTACGTATATTATATAGCATAAACTCTCCATGTTTCATACTAAACAGCTCTTAAGTTATAAGAAATATAAAAACATCTTTCATAACTGTAAATTTAGCAAATACCGCTGTATGATATTCTAATAATATTCAGATACCGGTAAAGTACACGAACAACCGAATATAAACATAATAACGATCTTACATAAACCGACTTGACCTACAAATTGAGAGAAAGGTCTAGGCCTCTACTTGTAATATATGTATGTATAAGCGATTTTCAGTATGCATAATTCTATATTTTTTTAAATTGAAATATTCATATTAATAACCAGCTTTCATCAACGTTTTCTCCCCCGTAGACAAATGGGATGATATTCTTACCCGAGGTAACCCTGGACCACAGGCAGGATGGGCTACATTGAAACGCTTACTATGATAAAATTTAGTCTATAAATGGAAAGAGACTTTTCAATTGTCTAAGCTGGAATACACTTAATTTAAATGAAAAATAATAATCTCGACATACATATAATCGTATAACTTTAAGTTCTTAAAAAATATATAGATTAATCAAATTATAACATACCTTATTTCTCCATGAAACAAAATGAAATTAAACATTTTAAAGCAAAAAAAATATATTACAAATGGCGGCTACATATTTAATTTTTCTATAAGATAAAACTATTTTTATCGGTTATTGGCAACGGTAAAAAAATATTAACTGTACCTACACATTCAAAACGGTTATAATGTATGCAAATACGTTAATTATGGTAATGATTATTTATAAGTATAATGTCTAAATATTGAATATTTTTAAATAATGAGTCAAATAATAAGCTCTTACATAAACCGGCTTGACCCAGAACTTGAGAGAAAGGTATGACCCCCCTCTCTTATGTATTCGTCCATTAGCGTTAAAGCGTGAAGTTTTATATTCTCTATACTACTATATAATAGTTGGTTTACTTATATTAAATAGGAATATATAATAAACTTATTTTTTATTTTGATTAAATAGATAGGTAAATGTTTTTCTAATTTTGTATTATTATTATTTTTTTGGAAAAGGACAAGGCAAACGAGCGTTCGGGTCAGCGGATGGTAAGTGATTACCGCTGCCCACGACCCCGTGCAATACCAGAGGAGCTACAAGTGCGTTGCCGGACTTTAAGGTTGCCCATGTCATGTCGACCTGGAAACACTGCCGCGGGTAGGCCATTCCACAGTTCCGTATCGTGTGGAAGGAAGTTCCTGTGCTGTTAGAAAATTCGGCGGCAGGTAACAGGTCAAACAGTTCTTCAGAACACTCCCCATGATAAATGCGGTAGAGAACGCGCAGCGAGGAGACGTCTCTACGCAAAGCCAAAGTGTCAAGCCATTCATTTTTATACTTCGCATATATGCGAATTATAAACTTTCTGTTGACAAAACGAAATAAATAACAAGCACTATTCGGGTTCTCCCACCGAGGGTTCGTACAAAAATTGGAGGTAATGTAATACCTCACTTGAACTAGCGGCTTTAATACCAAATTTGGCCCCATTTTAAGGCTATTATTTTTTAGTATTTAACCACAAATGTATAGTTTTCCCATTTTTTCCTGGACTCGTACTACCTGTAGATACTATCTGTCAAATTTTACAAATCTAGGTCACTCGAAAGTACCCTATAAATTTGGATTCCCTTTGTAGTATCGAAATACGCATTTTTTGCGATATGCGGTCATATCTTTTTTTAAATAAATGTAGATTTTTTCAGGAGATTTCCTGAAAATTCTCTCTGGGAACGTAGATCTGAGTATATGGTTTGAATTTCAAATCGATATCTCCAAGCGTTCTTGAGATAAAGACCTTTGACAGACAGACAGACGGACAACAAAGTGATCTTATAAGGGTTCCGTTTCTTCCTGATAAGGTATTGAAGCCTAATATAGAGAGAAGAGCTCGGAACGTTTCAAAGAGGCTCTTTAAAGTTACACTTTGGGTCCACGGTTAAGACATTCGCCATTAAAACACGCGTAATGAATTAAGTGGCGGGACTCAACGCCGCGCTTTTACCGCGTTACCAGAGCGAGGAAATGAGAATATTAAATATTTATGCCCCGAGTGGGAATCGACCCCACAAAAGTCGCACGCTTATGCCCCTGCAGTGATAGCCTCATAGATATTTTTTTGTACGACGTTACGTTTATGTACCTATACCTATAAAGTATGTTAATTTCAACCATTAGATGGTTAGTTAGTTTACCATTAGATGAAAAATAATTAAAAAAAAAGTAATTAAAAATCTTTTCCGTTCTTTAATAAAAATTGATTAGCAACAAACTGTCAAATATATAAATAATAAACATTACATAAAACCGTATGACCCAGAACTTGAGAGAAAGGTCTAGTCGTTCTTCCACTTGCGTCAAGCGCTTTGCATCTTATTACGGCAAATGGCATACACTGATGTTTAATTACGAATTAAGATTTTTTTATATACTTTAATATTAAATATTATACATAATGTATTATTTACCGTTTAATAGCTTTTAGGGCGCCGTGGCGCAACACACCACTTTCTGAGTGTAAACGCGATGGTTGTAGTTTCAATTGTTACAAAGGGGAGTGAACTATTTCTTTATGCTCGCTCTGGTACCTAGACAAAATTCGGTGTTGAGTTCTATAAGTCAGTGTCTCGAAAATTGAGTGGTAGTTAGGTAGATAAGCAGTTAGAGAGAGGAGTATCTTGATGGTAGATTGCCTATGTCTATCCTCCTATATGCGGAATATAATGTGAATAATAAGTTTTATAAGCCATATACGCCATGGCATTGCCATATTATAGATATTGCGTTCAGAAATTATCGTAATATATTCGATACAAATCATATCATATACAAAATTATTGTTTTATTACTATAAAGATGCTGACGTGACGTGATTTTGTACTTATGTTATGGGACAAATAAATGTGTAATTTTATCTAAGGTTTTTAAACGATGATTACGGAGTGCTTATGAAAATTTGAAATCTTAAGTTTTCGAGAAATAGTAATATCATTTTTAGAGCTTTTTATGGCACAAATATTACTTTGCGCACAATTACCTTCTTAAGAGTATTTTTCATTGCTAAAAAGACGCGTTAACAATTATAATCAATAAGAATATATAAATTAATTTACGGCGCCAAATTCATCTGTCATTTATTACTTTTCCAAAGATGGCGCCGCGACATACGCACTGGTTCTGTTACATACAGCCGACACGTCGACATACAGACAGCAATATTATATTACAAGTATAAGCGTATCCAGTCCATCCGTTTAACCTAGATATATCTATGACCTATCACTAGTCTCTGGTCGCGAGAAAGCGGGCCCTACTAGCTTTCCCTTCATGGGCCGCTTGCCCTCAATAGGGCTGTAATATGAAAAGTTTTATGCTTAGTTTCCATAGAAAGTTAAATTGATAATAATTAGATTTTATACAATTTTGTTAGATGGATTTTGTATTAAATATACTAAACATATTAGATTGAAATCCCAGGGACGTCGTCCCCAGACCTACGTCATTTTAGCAAAGCTGAAATTTTGAGGATTATTAGTCTTATATGTAATTAAGACAGTATGTGTTGAGTACCCAACTTGAAAGTTGAAAAACCTTAAATAATAGTATTATATGTAAAATTTAGGCGTGCGGGTATGACGTACTTTACTTCAATTTTAAAAATAAATTTGATGGAACTGCCGAATTCTGGAAGCATTGCGTGTTGAGTGGCAGAACTCGACGCCGCGCTTAACCTCGACACCAGAGGGAAGAAATGGAAATATAAATTTAAGTAAATATTTCATCTCCTCAAGTGGGGATCAAACCCACAACCAGTCGGTTTTACAGTCACACCTCGCCGTCACAGTGCCGCTGCGCCACGACTGGCCTCTGAAAAATTATAATATAAATCTGAAAATTTATAATAATTCTTTTTTTTTTCTAATTTTACTTTAAAGTTTAGACGTACCTATACTTATACTTAATCAAACGTTGTTTTAAATATTGTAACGCTTCTAACACTAAGTTTTTTTAATAGGTACTAGTCATATATATTTATAAGAATTATATAAATAAAATTTTTAGAACATTTATATTCTTCACAAGGATAATAATTAAAAATTCAAGTATGACGTCGTAGTAAATAGCTGAAAGCAATATTCAAAATTTATAATTACAGTAAAATTTTTGTTTTATATTTTTATTACAGCGCCATCTATTAAAAAACTTACAAACTACATCTAGATTTAAGTAATAAAGCGCTTAAAAGATATTATGAATATGCCTACAGAGACATCTTCTGTCCACTTATATTATTATTCTGAAAATAAACCATTTAAATAATATTTTACAATTATAAATATAATTATTCCATTCAATTGTCTTAATTTATTTTCGATATTTTATATACATATTTTTTACTTTTAAAGATTATTATTATTTTTTATCCTTGCAACTCAAAAATGCAGTTCTTCATTTCAGGAACCAATATTTTCAGCACTGGCCACCCAACAGCTCAATCTAGGAAGTGCAGGATCTGCTAGCAGGAATTATTGTTTTCTATTATTTTTATTCAATGAAATGCTATTAAATAAAACCTTTAACGTTTCGCCAAGATGATACCGAGATGAATAAGTGTCTTTGTGGGGCGAGTGCATATAATTTGAGCAGGACAAGAGAAGCAGGTGTGACAGGAACAAATACCGCATAGACTAATTTAAAAATAATTAATTTTACCTTTGCTTATCATTTGCAAGTGATAAATGTTTGTTTATGCGGCTAAAAGAAGTAACTAGCTAGTGTTATGCCGGATTGTTTTTATGTGATATAATCGTCATAATATTTGACCCACTTACGGAGCCTTGTGGATTGACCTATTGGAAACGAATGCGGACAGCGCTATGTTATTTTTAGGATGTAGCTTTGCAGCTAATTAAATATTTATAAATATTCTTTCGCGATGCAGAATTACCATTCCAAGTTCTGTAAACGGTTTACATTAAATTTTGTTACTGAAAAATGGTGAGTCCTTTGTTTTACTTTGTATGTATATTTGCTTTGACATTTGCTTAACGAGAATTTATATTGTTCACTTAAAATGTATGAACATTTTACATGTTAATTGGCATAATATTATTTTTATATGAAAATGCCAAGTACCTAGTGGAAATAAAAAATATATAGATTTTTTTTAAATTTGCATCAAATAATCTGAAAGTCCATTTATCCACTTGTATTATTTATATATAGTTTTTTTACATTTTTATTTTTTGTGTATTTATTACAGATAAGTGAATACTGAATATATAAATGATACATAAGAGATGTAAATATAAGTAAATCATAAAAGTGTGAATGAAACAACTTCCTTTGAGGGATCAATTTATCAATAGCAGAATTTCATTTAATAAATATCATTTCTCAACTATCCTAGAATAGGATTTTGCTTAATATGTTAGAATTAAAAATAAGCCAAAAATTTTTACCTATAATAACTTCCAGTATTATAACATTAGTTTAACTTGTATTTAATAATGAAGTTATTATGGTTACTTAATGTGGAAATATTGTGAGATTTATTATGGGATTAGCTTGACTATAGACGGGTGGATGTGGGCCTTAAGCCCTAAGTGTGGATATAGTCAGTAATGAAGAAGCAAAATGTTCGCACTCTATCGTTAATTGTGTGCACATTTACTTATCTGTTGGTTGGTGCCGCTGTGTTTGATGCGCTTGAGTCTACAACTGAGAGAAACAGATTTGAGGTTTTACAAGGTAATTTTTTCCTCTCTTGTATACTTTTTATTTTGGTTTAATGCTTTATTTCACATACAGCAGGGTAGGCAGAGAGTATCTAACTAAGACAATCCATTTTGTACTTTCTACCAGAATTCAAAACACTTTGTCAGAACTCAATGGTAGATTATCTGAACAAAAAAATGATGAATTCCTCTAGTGGGATTGAATCCACAACCTTGCATTTACAATAGGTTGCTGCCCCATTTCTCCATTGTGGTGGAGTATACACAATGGATGTCTTGCCCACTTACTAAATAACTTTAGTTCT
Source organism: Heliconius himera (assembly GCA_021202915.1). NCBI lineage: Eukaryota > Metazoa > Arthropoda > Insecta > Lepidoptera > Nymphalidae > Heliconius > Heliconius himera. Next base: position 6,639 of record JAJHJA010001387.1, on the reverse strand, counting down.
ACAATATTGCTTTTCTATTCTATATTTAGACTTTCTATTTCTATTGCAGCAAAACAGTGTAGACTGAGACAACCTATAGTAAATACACTCTATTCACATACATTTTTAACTGACATCTTTTTGTCAATAAGGCCAATGTTCTATATTTTTAATAACAATAATGTTATTATTCATAGTAACCATGATTAATGATGGATGTATTGGTTTTTAGTCAAACCCCAACTGGAGAAATATTTATTTCACTGCTCTGGCAAATGCCATGTAACAAGGTGATATGATATGAGAAATAAGTTGTGGATTCGATTTCCACTAGGCGAAATAACATATTTGATATTTTCATATCCTCACTCTGGTAACAAGACAACTCTGGCAACGTTGAGTACCGCCACTCAACATGCAGAATGCCTCTAAAATCCGGCGGAAAGTGGGTAGCAGAAGTGTCTTAATGAGAAGGTAGGTTGTAGGTTCCCAGGTTCACTCTGCCCAACTTGCTATATGCAGGATAAACCGTGAAGTTAAAAGAAAAAAAAACATTATAATGGTTATTCTCACACTAAGTTAATGAATTGATACAGATTAAGTTGAAGGAGATCTAAAATTAGATGCGATAGGGGTCTAAAAATATTAAACTGTATTTATAAATAGTCAACTTATAGGGTTTAGTTTATGATTTTATTTATTCTATTTAAAATTTTATTTTGCTTTAGGCTTTATTGCCACATCAACATGCAGTGTATTTGGGTACTTTCTGTATGCCGCCCACATAACGTCGGCTTTGAGTGTAAACCTGCTAAATCCGTTTTTTGTTATCTATTCGTACGTTTTTTATATCATTAAAAGTATAAAAACACATACAAATATTAATAAATAGTAGAGAATGCAAATCGATTTCCGTGATCATAAAAATCTTCTGATGATATGCATATAGTTTTTTGATACCGTTTTTTGGGTTTCCTGAGAATTTGCTTAATAGGCTGTTATTTGGATTACACTTTATACCTAAGATATATTTTGGATCAAAGACAATCGATCAATTCGAGACTGTTTCAATACACAGTAGGGAAACTTTGTTTACCAGAATGGAAAGATTAAAATTCACTCCCCCCTAGTGGGGATTGAACCCACTATCCAGCTTACAGTCAAATTGTGCTTCAATGTGCCACGGTAATTTCACATTATGGAACTGGCTGACTGTATACATATTAAATATAGATTTAATACCCACTCGGCATATATTTGTATATTTTATTGAAAATATGTGATGTTCCCTAATAATCCTGGCCGAGGCCAGTCGTGGCGCAGGGGTACAAAGTGTGACTGTAAACGCGTCTGGTTATGGTTTCGATCCACTCGAGGAAATGAAGTATTTATTTCAATTTATATTTCCATTTTCTTCGCTCTAGTGTCGAACCTAAACGCGGCGTTGAATTCCGTCACTAAACACGTAATGTCTCCAAAAGTTTGGTGCAAAGTGGATAACGGAATTTCTTAACACTAGGTTCTTCTTCTGCCTACTTGATTTATTTGTTTTTTTTTTATTTTTATTTTTCAAAAACATACAGTACGGTCTACGATTCGTGGCCGCTCTGGAGTAGCTGTAGATGCTGCGCAGACTTGATTTTAGAATTGTTCTTATTTTTGATTATTTTCTTCCCAAGTGACCAATAAAATGTATATTTACATCTATTCAATTTAAAAAAGAAACAAAAATTGATGAATGTAATTAGGTTCGATAAAAAACATTTAATTCGTTTGAGTTTTGTTTAATAGAAATAAAATATATATATTTTAATAGTGCGCGTTTATTACATGTATAAGAAAAGTAAAGGGGCCTCAATAATAGAAAAGTTGAGAAGTCCTATTGTAATCATTTCTATAGAATTTTTTTAGCTTCACGATGTTTCTCGCATATAACGGGGTAGACTGAGGAAAGCCTAGTGTTAAGGCTTTACGTGTTGAGTAGCGAAACTCAACGCCGTGATGTCTTGCTACCAAAACGAAGCGAAAAAATTAAAATGAATAATTCCTATAAGTTTGAATCGAACCTACAAACGTCGCGGTTACGCCACGACGTTTTCTAACAGAAGTAAAATTAAATTTTGGTTTAAAATATATATATTTAAAATATTTTCTATTAATTTCAGCTATCGAAGGCATGATAATAAGCAAATATAATATATCAGAAGAGGATTTCCGTGTAATGGAGACAGTGGTGCTCAAGTCGGAGCCGCATAAGGCTGGGCAACAGTGGAAGTTTACTGGCGCGTTTTATTATGCTACCACTGTTCTTACTACTATTGGTGAGGTTTTTGGGATCTTTTTTTTTTACTTTGTATGTACGTATATTTCGTGATAATTTTAATAATATACTTTTGATAGACTTCGCGCGTAGTCAAATAGAAAAGACTAACAGTTGTATGACTTGACACAGCCTGAGTGTTTGAGGTAATTCTGACAGGTACAATGGGTTACTGCGACAACGATACTGATCCACTCGATGAACTCAATTTTTTAGAGTTGCATACCTTAGAAGGAAAATAATCGGAAACCCTTATAGGATCACTTGATTGTTCGTCTGTAAAGACCATTTATCACAGGATTGCGGTCGAACTGAAATTAATATCAAATGTTTAGCTCAATAGTAGTCAAGCTTCTGTATCAACGCAGTCAAAAGATAAACATTAATGCGCCTTTTTTGCAGTATTTTGTATGAAATTCGCTGCATAATCAATATCTATAGAGTACTTTTAACCAAAAGATGTAGGTAGTAGGGTACTATAGAGAGTTAGGAAATTTGATTTACAATACAAATAATAAAAAAGGTCCGAAAAGTGACATTTTATATAAAAAAACATCAACTTATATTTGTAGTTCAAATTATTTTTATAACTTAGGTTTATTAAATTTATTTGCCGGCTAATCAAAACCTATATGGTATTGTCTGTAGACGTATTATTACGAAATTGACAAGAAGTGAGAACTTGCAGTACAAAAATAACAAATAAAGGAAAAGAATCCGAAATATGGAAATTTATATAACAGATAAAAACTATTTTAAACTTATAATTGTAATTCATTTCATACGACCGCTAACTTAACTTTGTCGACTTTTAACAATTTGTACTTCGCGTTGACGTATAATCCTGAAATTGATACGGTGGTCGAACTTTATAATATTTTGTCTTATCCCACAGGCTACGGGCATTCAACTCCAGCAACGATAGGTGGCAAGTTGTTCACAATGTTCTACGCCATTGTGGGAATTCCTTTAGGACTCATTATGTTCCAGAGTATTGGTGAACGTGTTAATAGATTGAGCAGGTTTGTGTAGTTTTTTAAGTTATTTAGTCCAGGCGTGGCCGCCATGATGTCTGATGATTGAGCTTTCTGGTTGGGCTCTCTTTTTGTGCGTTCACACGAAAAAGAAATAATAAGAAGTAAGAAAAATTTTGCACTGCATCTACAGCATCTACAGCTGCACAGGGCGGCCACGACTCAACGACCGTACTGTATTTTTTTGAAAAATAGATGTTGTGTCTCAAATATTAATGAGCGGGCTCGAATAATTGTTAAAATTGGATATGTAAAATATATATTATAAATTTCAATAATAAATAATACTTCCCGTCAATTGGTCTCTATCTATTTGATGAATAAAGTATGAAATTGCACTCAATATTACCATGTCCATGTCTTAATAGGAACGGAAATTAAAAAAGGAAGAGATTTAACTATTAGAGGAAAAACTGTCTTGAATAATAAAGAACTAAATTACAATTGCAATTTTTTTTTTAATATTTTTATCCAAAAACTTTACATTCTTTCAGTGTAATAATAAAGTCAATAAAACGCGCGATGAACTGCCAGCAAACGAATGCCTCCGAAGTGGATCTCATATGCGTAGTAACCACGCTCTCCTCTCTCACCATAGCAGGTGGTGCAGCCGCTTTCTCAAAATTTGAGGGATGGAGCTATTTTGATAGTGTTTACTATTGTTTTATCACTTTGACTACTATTGGTAAGTGTTTTTAGTTTTTTTAGAAACAAGTCGTCTCACAACTAGAAAGATTTCGAGAAATCTTTCTTGGTTACTGCATCACACTCATTGAATAAGAGAGGATTTAGATAGTTACAAGATATATGTATATAGATTACCTCAGAGTAGTGACCATACTCTCCTCTCTATATTTTACTGTACGGTGTATACTCCAAATTACGGGAAAAATTAAATAACTTAGATAGTATCCATTGTTTTATTACCTTGACTACTAACTAGGAGTCATGTTGTATAAAAGTTTTCAAACCTCATTTAAATGGGCCCCATCTAAAGGTTTTATACTATTCGAAAGTGCAAAAAACAAAAACACTGAACTTTAATTTATTTCATATAGTAGAGAATATAAATCCATTTTCGAAATTGTAAAAACTTCTGATAATACTTACATACTCTTAACAGTATAGCCTATGAGTATATACATATATGTACATACTCATAGGCTACACATTATTCAAAATTAATTTATTGTACTCCGAACAATCAATTATTTTGTAACTCATTTTAAATATACATAATATTTTGTTTTTGAAAGATGTTTACTTCATCACAATTTGGGAAAAAACATTTGCATTTGAAAACGTAGTAAACGCGCCTCTTAACCTTCCAGGTTTAGTACTAAAAAAGTACTAAATTGCCATTTCCGAGTGCAATACAGGTGGCATACATTTTTTTATTTAAACTTTCTTCCTCAGGTTTCGGCGACATGGTAGCTTTACAAAAGGACAACGCGCTGAACAGAAAACCGTCATACGTGATGTTCGCACTAATATTTATATTATTTGGTCTGGCTATAGTGGCGGCGTGTCTTAACTTGTTAGTATTGAGATTTGTTACAATGAACACGGAGGACGAGAAACGGGATCAGCAACAGGCTGAACAGGTGAGTTATTTTTGTATAGTTTCACGCTCTATCCTGCTAAAACTGATAATCTAGTGTTTGTGTAACGCCTCATTTCGGTTTGTTACTAGCACAATTATTATATAAAAAGAATTGTTTCCACCGAGTATAAAAATAGTAGAGGGCGCTAAAATTGTCTAATCTGTCTGAATGTTTGCTTACAATGAGAAACGGCTCTCACGCGGCCACGAACTTGTGATGGTCTAGGACAGAGTAATCTTCCTCCTGATGTGGCTGTAGAGGCCAGCATGGCCATCAGTACTTAAGCGGTTTTAAGTATTCTGAGTGTATGTGCACTAGTACTGGTGCGTACTTGAGTGCTCTGAGCGTTTGCACTAGTACTGAGTGCCATTGAGTACAACGAGTGTTTGAAGACTAATGATGCCTAGGTGTTGAGTACTCTTCTGGCCATTTTTTTTCTTAAATTGACTCTAAACAAAAATTCAAATTTTTCAATAAGATAATTTAAGGTGTTATGCTTACCTCTTTCCTTTCATCTTCTGTCATTAACATCTTTATACATTTTTTTTTGGGTATTTTCATGCTCTTACTTGTTCTTGCTCCAGCAGCATAGATATTGTGTTGTCAAAAGTTAACCTAACACTCTAAACACCAATTTGAATACCATTTTGTAGTATTTTAGATGAAATTCATTAATAATTTCATTTAATAATACTTTTTGAAAACCCAACAACTGTTCGGAACATCGGGTTAAAGAATTTAAATCTATAGTTTATCAAAATCGCGAAAGTATACAATGTAATATTTTTTTTTCCGCTAGGCACAACAAGTAGCGGTGAGATTAGAAGGTGACGTAATAACGGCGGACGGCGCAGTGCTGCGGGGGGTGGCGCGCGGCACCCGCCTGCCCGCGCCCTCCAGGCTCGTTAGACCCGGTGAGAGATTTGTTGTAGCTTCACGCTGTATCCCGCATATAGGCAGAGAACCTTAGGCTAAGACACTTCCTTTTCAACATACTGCCTATTCATTGTGTGTTGAGATCGCATATTCCTTACCTTACCAGAGACAGTATTTAGAAAACAACTTATTCAAATGAGAATGTTGGTCTCATAACACTGACATTTATTAAGTTTTATAGAAAGATATCACTTTCTCGAAATACAGTTCTGGAAATAAACATTAAAATATTTCATAATTACATTAATTTATACATCATCCATAGTGTTACGATGCCATGTAAAAATTAGAAATTATTGATTTAACTGTATATAAATTATTTGCAGGCGATACCGCAATCGTTCCTTTATATGTAGATGAGGAGTATCCTCCCAGTGTATGCAGTTGTTCGTGTAGCTGTTTTGGACCAAACAAGTAAGTCAATTTTATTTTAACAAGTCAAACGAGCAGTCAACGAACAGTTTACCTTGGTAGTACCAAAGGGACGATTAATGCGCTGCCGGTTTTTAAGGAATTTCTTGATTCATCGTTGCTTGAAAAATCTAATATATGATATTTTATTATACGAGATTTGTGGTGGTAGGTGGTTCCACAATTTACACATTCGTAGAAAGAATAAACTAACATATCGGGTAGTAGAACTGACCCAGGAACCTGGGTGGTGAGGGTGATATTGCTTTCGGTGGCGTGCAGTACAGTTGTAAAACTTAGATTTTGGGATACGGCCATTCAATTTTTTTGAACATTTTACAGCCGGAAGAACACA